>DWQL01001316.1:0-11710 GCA_018231265.1 Noctuana haematospila
CCACGACACAAAAAAGTTCTTCGGTCTAATTTATCATAAAAAAAATTTTTGTTATTTTGAATTTTAAATTTCGGATAAATCAACAGGCAAAAGAAACACAAGCCCGTCGTGCTGTTCCAACATTACAAACAATGGCGATTGTGACCGTCTATAATGTTATTGGGCCATTGTTCCCGGTGTAGCTTTCCCGAATGCGTTCGTTGACGTTTGTTTAATGAATTATTCGAGCCAAAACACTGTTTATTTTTTTAAATTTTGTACCCTGTTCTTAAAAATACTTTTAACTTTTAAGTCACTGATGAGAGAAATAATAACATGCTGTGCTCCTTTATTATCACGAGTGTGTTCGAAGACTTAATTTAATTTTCCTACAATTTTGTAAATAATTTAAATTATTAAAATATTTTCAAAAGATATGAATCGGAATTTATATCAGTATTACCGCATATATTTTCGTAGTAATATATAGAATTTAGTTGGTAGTAGAATAAAGATAGATGCCAAGAAACTTCATTTTTATAGAAAAAAAACAAAAGTATCTATGTTTTCCGTAAGACATCCTACACGTAAACACCAGCCAGTAATCCCGTCTCCCTTCTTTAATATAATCTGTGTCGATCGTCCCTTGCCGCCATATTGTCGCCGACTTTGGCGCCAAAGTTCCTGCGCTAAGGGGTGCGCTGTTCTTGGCTGACCTGTTTCTCAATGTCATCGCTCCAGTTTTATTTCGCTAGTGTACTATTAGGTCAAACAATACATTGTACTTTTATAGGACAATAAGGCATATAAATTTATATTTATATTTGATACATATACATATTTAGTAATGTTAAAAAAATATTAACGATTAAAGCACAAGAATCATTTTTGGTTTGCTCTACATCATTTACATCATCTACGTCATTTAGTATAAATTTTACTTAAAAAAACCAAAAAATATGATATTTTTTTAAAATATACCTAACTTATATTGAAACTTTTTGAAACTACCTATCAATGAACACGTTTTTCTCGACTCTACATGCTCTACAATAAATGTTGTCTCTATATTGTTCTGTTATAAGTAATATCTTAATTTTAGACTCTATTTTAGAATAAGTTATTTATTAAATAATTTACATAACTATTATTCTAACGTTATTTATTAAATAAGTTACACTACTATTATTCTAAAATCTTTCTATATTATCTTAAACTAAAGAAGTTATGTGCAATTGTGCTTATTAATTGTGATGATTTTCCTAAGTTAGTGGGTGTACCAGCTCTACCTACGCTACAGGTCAAAGATATTTAATGAGCGCTCACTTTCAAAGCATTGTACTTTAAACTGTTAGACAAATGAATTGTCACCCGTGAAGCCTACTTTTTATGCTAATAGGGCCCTGCTCCTTTTAATGCTCTACCGACCTACAGCATGCGCGTGCGCGGCGCATTAGAAACGGCTATGCCGTTATTTAGGTTCAAAGAACAAATTATGAAGAGTGTCTTATGAGATAAGTGTCTAAAGTATCTTAAATTTAAATTGCCATTATGTTAAAATGTAGACTCGAATTCTGGTGACTTTTGCTTCCTCTTACAAATAGGGAGACAGTAAGTTAGGGTAATAACATCGGCTAAATGATAGAGTAGACTACGGTAAGTCGGTATAGCGATTTAATATCAGTAAGATTTAATGTCAGCAATATTTGGAAACACGTAATTTACCTTATCAGGAAGCCACTAAAAGTTGTTGGATCGCAAGACCAACAAATATTACTAAGTACCCACGTATGCCCTACATTAAATGCCTTGTCTGCTGTCTGCTTATCTACAGCATAAACTAATAATCATGTTGCCAGTGTTGCCACAATGAAAATAAAACAGTTTCAATACAAACAAACGCACAGAAGCGGTTCGTCAGCGCGTGTAACGCGTGCCACGCCTCGCAGTGGCCTGCATATTTTGTATGTACCTCAGTAAAGAGCTCAACACAATGTACTATTCATTTCTATTTATTTCTATTAGAGCTGTTTGAATTTAAAATGGGTGGTTGATGTTAATAATCAATTAATATCCAGCTTTAATGTAACTTTCAACCCTTACAATTTAATGGTAACCATTCCTATCTCTGGATTGGATAACTGTATAGACTCTCTAGTGTAGCCCATATTCGTAGGCGACGGTGACCATTTACCATCAGCTCGTCTGTTTGTGTGTTAGACTTAAACTAAGTAAAAAAAAAGTTACTCACGGTTTCCGTTAACGGAGCAATTTTGACGTCGTATATATCCAGCTCGCACAAGAAATCCTTCGAGTCGGGCGAAATCGTGAATAGGCTGTCTAAATATGAACACTCCAGTTTCGACTAAAATTGAACTACTTCGTCTAATTAATTAAAAAAAAAATAACAAAAGAAGTATTTTTTTCTATTTTCAATTGGATGATTGGAATTTAAAGTCGCATCTAGTTATAATTTTAAAACTAAAAAATATATTTTTAAATAACGAACGTTATTGACTGTTTAAGTGGATAGACAGACCCGCAACTAATGCAAAAAGACGAATGAGTCAAGAAGTCAGTGTCGCATGTCAGCATTTAACCCATGGGCCCTAATTTAACTCCTGATTGACCCCAAATTCACTCATTAGCTCTTCCCCCGTGAGTTTAGTCATCGTATAGCAATATAGTGCTGTTAGTTTTATAAAAGCTGTTAAAATCACAAAGTTGTTCTTTAGAAAGTTTAGATAGTCGATAAAATGGCTTCCAAATTCTATGACACAGCCGAAAATCAGACACTGTAGACATGGTGTAAACAATACATTTATCAAATATATCAAAATATATATTCCACTGTTTTTGAACTCGTTGAAAAGTTCTTTCTTCAAAACCTTTTATTATAAATTCAAATCATTCAATTCAATTATTTAGTAGGCATTACTAACTGCTCAGCCCAAAAAAATATTCTAGTCTGGAAGTTGTTTGTCAGAATTTGTTGTATTTTGTCAGTAGTCTGGACATTGAGTGAAATGTTGGCAGAATCCGGGCGAATGCCGACCATCTGGCAACCTTAGTTTCAGTAATCACTACACGCTCGTTTGCTATAATTTAAGAAATAAAACAACCGTATAAGCACATAAATTTATATTCCATAATGTGTTACAGAAACAATACAAAATAATATTTAATTTAAACTTGTACACATAAAAAATCTACATTTAATCTTAACTAGAAAAGAAGAGGTGGGAAATATATTATTAACTTTGATATATGTAATTCGGAGAGCTATTTATTTTCACAACTAATTTGTTGCGTGCTAAGAAAAATAATCTCTTCGGCATATTTAGGCATAGTCAAGAGCAAATTGTTATTTTATTTTCAATAGTTACCTAAGTTTTTATAGTGAAATATACAATACCTAAGTATGATGTTTTGTTACGTTTTTACACAAAATTACAATAAAAAATAGTTTTCGAATATTAACTGTCGTATGATTCGAATAATTATACAACTTAAGCATTACAATTAAATGTTTCAATTCTGTCTCCGTTAACCCAACGTAAGTTCTGTATTGTTACTTTATGGGATGGCGGACATCTGGAGAGGCGCAGCGCAACGCATTTATTAGTATCAAACTTATAATTTTGCTATTAATCTGAAAGAATCTGCTATTAACTTGAAAACCTGTAAGAGCATCGAAGTAACTACAGCGGGATTGCTCGAGCTCACCTTTGCCCTCACATAATATTTTGTCGAAGATCGATATTATAGATTCGCCTTATGTACAATTCGTTTAGAAATTTTTCGGTTATGCGCTGCGCTGCGCTTCGCCACATCTCCGCCCGTATTAAAGGTTTCAATAACGTAAACGTAATGGATTCTCGAGAAAAAATTTCTAATTAAATGTTAAGATACTTAAGTCTTAATTACATTTCCTTCGTGAAGTGTATGACAGATAACGCAGTATCAAGTAGATACACAGCTCCCTGGATGACGCAGAGAGCACCTACTGCTAGACCCACCTGAAACGTCAAAAAAGTTATGAACCGTTTTTTATTGACCACTGAAATTCAAACTGAATTTAGTGTACCTGCATATTGTAACCACAGAACAGAGTATAATTCTTTCTTTATTCATGACTAGCTATGCCACGCGGTTTCACCCGCGTTAAGAATAGTAACGTAATGCTTGATAGCCTATAACCATTCTCATGAATTATACACGAAAATATTTTTTCAAATTCGACTTGTAGTTCTAGAGATTAGCGCGTTCAAATAAACAAACTCTTCAGCTTTATATTATTAGTATAGATAAAGACTTTATTATTAACATGAGCCCCTAAAGCTGATTCATAAATTGTACCTACTGGAAAATATAATCGGTACGTACCTGTTTCTCAGCAAACACGAACTGGAACTGGTGTTCTCCCTGGTACCCGCCCCAGTAGTGCAGCGCCACTGCGCCCACGGCGATCCACATGAACACTCCCACAAAGTTCATTACTATTTCTGACATGGCCCTGAAACACAAAATACCCAATTAGGTTTTGATATTTGTGATACATATACTTACTAATGAATCTTATGATACTTCTTTCAAAGTTAGTTCACTAGATAGAATAGAATAGGTATTGCCTATATAATAAAAATCAGGTTAGATTTGGCACTGTGTCTTGAATTTTGTCTCTCTTGAATGTTAAATCTCAATCATCGCTCCATAATAGAAAAGAACCTACCTGTTTTTTTGTGTTTCTCATACTTATTCCTAGTTGATTATTATTCATTTACATCATTAGGTCTGTCTAACCTAAATTACCATTTCAAATTTATATTATTTCTTTATATCTGATTTATCTAGAATTTAAACACCTCTGCTCTACTCTTTAAAACTTATTCATGGTAAAGTTTTGTGAAGTAGCAAGACTCAAAAAGAATCTCGGTCTAGTTATAAAAGAATTTATTACAGGAAACTGAAATTCTTCGTACCAACATCTCTTAGATATATCGATATAAATTTCTCTCCAAACAGACTCACCTTTTATGTTCAGTGGTACCGAACAGATACGTGACGACTTGTACAAGAGTGTATATGAGGTAACCGACAATGACACCAGAGGCAACGATTTCAGCGTCTGGGTTCTTCTCCTCATTGAGGTTCCACGTTCCACCCACACCCAGGAACTCGCCATTGTAACCAGTGCGGTAGAGCACCAAGATCACGATGTTTAGGACCTGGAGACAGGAAAGAGAAAATATCAAAACAGGAATATCGAAAGATGTTTTGACATCAAGCTGTTGATGATCAACCCATCACAGTCCCTCTTGGGCACTGGGTCTCCTGTGAAATGTGGAAAGGATTTAGGCATAGCCCATTACGCTGGCCAAGTGCGGACTTGTGAACAACCTTTCACAAGGTTCTTGGCTGTAAGATGTAGGATGAAAGGTTTAAACTAATGGTTTATATTGATGAAAAATTTATACTTGATTTCATTTGAAATTGATACCTGGATTAAATCAGCTAATTTGATCGCATAACCATCTAATTTCTAATATACCTATGAACAAAATAATTTTGAATTTTTCTTCCGAGTATTGCCTATGGCGCATTATCTGGTTCCGGTTTTGAATGACTTATATTACTTAGTCACTTATTTCTCGTTACCGGAACAACTTATAAAGATAGCGTCTTCATTGTTTGTTATAAGATAAGATTCCAACAATGCAGGTATGAGAATAGACTAATTAGTCATGGTATAATTTAAAATTCCTGAAATCTCACTAGGGTGATCGGCTCCTGGCCTACCTTAGCCAAATGGGCGCCTACAGCCGATGTACCGTATTGTATTATTATAAAAATATTTTATTTGATCGGGTACCAATTGGGCTTTTTTGGCTTTTGGCGATTTGATCTTTAAACGCACTTTTTCGTGCTCGTCGCTCACATATGTATTGTCACTATCTTACAAAAGTAGAGCCTTCAAACATGCAAACATCAATTATTTCTGCAAGATATTGTCCATTAGAATATGTATGATCTCATTGTTGCCGTTGTACATGTACATGTATTACCAAAAACGATAACGATAGGACATGGAAAGACATAACTCGATGTACCTGCTCAGTACTGGCGACATACCTTTTAATCTTTTTTTAATTGCCTATTGTTTTATACCGACGCGACGCCTACAATCGATAACCATATGTGATAGAAGAAACGACAAATGAAATCGCATAAATTATTATTAATGTTTACTTCCTTAAGTCAGGATCAGTAGATAAAGATTCCGATCTATTCGAACTCTAAATAGTGTCTTTAGTGTCTTAAACCCATTAGGTTCGTTGCTACTATCCCAATTCACTACCACCATGTGCCGTTGTTTCAAGAAAAACTGCAACAATCGGAAGTTTCAAAGAATATTTTTGTACTCCAACGACGCGACGTCATTTTTTGGGAAACAAACAGACAATATACAATCGCTCATAATGTTAAGTTACAAAAATTAAAGCACAAATCAGTAATGTTTCCACTAAAAACTGATACAGATTAAATATAATTACTAAAAACAAAAGAGCAATAGTTAGAGCAGGTCGTTCTACGAGTTGAGATGTCCCATCCTAAACTTACAGTATGTAGGTACCAGGTACCTATGTAAGTAGGTACGTTAAAAGTAAGGTGTTTAACAAAAAACATTCTAGTTAGACAGATAACTAGATACAATATTCTTGAAACGTTTGACGACCTCCTACTAGGAACTGTTAAGAATTTGGTGAAACTAATGAATGGTATGAAGACCACACGCAATTTCATGAGTCCACGCTTATCGTGTAAACGCTCGTTACAATCATAGTTGGAATAGCAGAGATATTATGGAAATCGACAAAGTATTCATACTAACTATTCATCAACTGTCGGGTGGTCTAAGCTTTTATCTTGTAGTCGCGGATAATGCTGATATTATAATTAATTGTAGATACTATTAAATGAAATAGGCCAAGTAGTTTTCTTCTAACTTATTCAAAGATTAATGATTTTGTAATGCAAAGAACCCCCTCTTAAAAGGTTGCTTAAGGCGTTAATAAAACATTCGACTCAAAAGGAACTTATTGAATAATTAGTTGCCTTTAACCCTTTTTATGTCCCACTGCTGGGCACGGGTCTTCCCCACAACTGGGGAAGGCCTGTAGAATACTCCACGACGCTGCTTCAATGATTGATTGGTGGCTTGAATAATCAGTTACCTACTAAAAAAATAATTTAAATTTAGTTAAAACAGAGTAACTCACTTTACCGTTAAAACATTTATAAGAATCTATATCTACAATAATTATACAACTATTATTCACCGAAAGGAAGAGAAATGAGATAATAATTGAAGACTTATTATCACTTATTAAATAATATCAGAATCGTCTCGCAGGATGGGATTAATTAATGTAATGTGTAGTCACACGCAGAGGTCAGGAGTCAATACTCCCAAGGAGCTCGCACATGGGATCACGCAGTGTATGATAAATTCAGAGAAAAATCGAGCACTACTTAAAATGGTTATATATTTTAAAACCTTTGCAGTATTATTTTATTTTCTCTGTGGTAGTTTAGATCGTGTTTGTTCAAAAAAAGTAATCAATTAAGCGTACATATTGTATCGTAAAATATTTATTTTTGAGAGCGTGCCAAAAGATATAGGTACATACACTCGAAAAACATGACCTTTCTAGCGCAATCGGGTTATTTTATTAACCAGAATTTGGTTGAAACTTAATCTCTCTAGTGTTGTGTTTTAACGTCGTGAACAACACACTACTCTGTCGGGCAGCTGACAGTTAAACAATCGCAATAACTGCTTTAATCACCCCGTAACCTGCAGGGACTCAGGAAGTAGATCCATACGTTGCGGACATTGATGACTTCCTACCATTCGAACTATTTGATACTCAACATGGTGTCAATCAATCGCTATTTGCATGCAAACAGTTTTTATTTCGATTTTGCAAACTTAAAATTAGTTAGTTCTTGTTCTTCTTACACAATTATTTTTGCAATATTTATGATATATGAGTAGGTACATATTATGTAAAAATAGGAAAATACATCAGTAATAGGTATATAACTTGAAAAAATCTTAAAAAAATCCTATTTACAGATAAAACTGATTATATGTAGATATGTGTATTATATCACGAGTAGGTATTAAATCAACAATAACTATCATGAAACACATGAAGATCTTATATAAGGTAAATATCACGAAAGCTTGAAGATTTTAGTGAAAGTACCTAACTCGCAAAAAGAGCGATTTTTTTCTATTGCCGGCTCTTAAAAAAGGGTATGACGGTATAAAAAATAAAAGTTTGCAAAAAGAGAAAGACTGCTGTCATTTATTCGTCATAGAATTCAAACTGGTTTAATTAAGAGCATTAAGACTGATTACCTTGAAGAATTGGGGAAAAATAAGTTATATAAAATATCAAGAATAGTTTCCTATCTCCAAGGTAAAGAAACTCCATATTTTCCGTATAAAGTACTTATACTAAAAATTTACTACTTTCCGTAAGATGCAGATGTAAATTTTGTCTGTGTTTTATTTGAACAAAATCCATTTTTAATCCATTACCGTGGCTGTAGGTATTAAGGATACTCTAAAACATAACATTTGTATGTGTTTTAGCTTTTAAATCTAAGTTTTTTAGTACATCAATGTGTAACAATTACATTTTCTATGATATTTTGAACAGCGCTTTGTGGACGTTTTCGGAACTGAGAATCGGAATCACAGTGATAAAGTTCGAAAAGAACGAACCTATGACACGCTTTGTTATTGCAATAACTTAACTATAAACTGGCACTATACATAAAGGCGATTATGTACTACCTAATTTGATCGGTCACGTATATTATGGTGCATAATGGCGCGTCAAGGCGAGCGTAGCTCGGTCTGATTGTCCACGGCGCCCAGAGGAGCTCATTGTGCGACACACATAGCAATGCAGGTATTTGCGCAGTTGATGTTCAGTTAGGACTTAATTCTACTACTAGTATCAGTTCATTTAATTGATTTATATACCGTTGGCGGAAGGTTTATTTATTTATTCTTCATTGACCTAAATTACAGTGGTACATAGGGCAAACTTAATGCCTAATGGAGTTCTGTCCCAGCCAAGCTTAAGGTTCGCTCTTAAAGTCTTAGTCATTCTTTCATCCATCAGCCTTTAGAGATCTTGAAATTAGTGATGCGACTCGAGTCGTGTTTCCACTCGAGTCGTTTGGGAGAATTTGCCAAATTCGTACTCTATTGGAAAAAATATGACTCGAGTCACTCCACTAGTTACCCAATCAACCAGAGTGGATTTGACCGACAAATTAGGGATTTGAGGACAAAAAAGTCATTCAAGGAACATTCAGGTGCAAACTTGAAACTCGAGTAAGGTAGTAAAATTACTCGAGTAGCAAAATCCTACTCGAGTCGCATCACTACTTGAAAGCACTACTAGACATGGGACCCGTCCAATTACTATTTGAATTAAATGATGTTTAATATCGTAGAATAAGTCCTCGTCATTCAATGCATATCTGATGTTATGATCTGGGGGATAGATTTGCATAATTGCGACCGATAGCCAACAGGCGGAAAGATCGGCTGCGTCTTCCAATGCATTCTTAATAGACACTGTATATATATTTAACAAGTACCTACTAACCATACAGTGTAAGCACCTATACATTTTGTATTCTATTATCGTGACCTGAAAATTCTAAAACCTTCACCGTTACAGCTAACCATGTTTAACTGCTTAAAACTTAGTTGGTGCATGTGGATGGGATGTGTCCCCGGTCCTCTCAAATGAGAGGCCTATTTCTTAACCACTGGGCTCTCACGGATGTAGAACATCAATTATTTATTTATTTAATCTTAATTGTAAAATCATCAAAAAAGGGATACATAAGGCTTAACGCCAAAATGGCATTCTCTACAAGTATATAGGCGCCTAATCAATATGATAATTTTGTTATACGCTGTGGTACCTGCTGCGTATAACAAAATCTACGATCCCGGAAATCGTAGTAAGTTAGTACAAAGGTACTCACAGTCGTTAGTCACGAGCCCATTGTACAAAACAGCAATGTACCTGCAGGCATGCCATGAGCCATGAGTAATAAGCAATGTCCTCGTATCTGATAACACTCGTTTGCTTAGCTAACGTTTTGCAATGGCTACACATAGAGTGATGTGACGAACTAATGAGTTCTTAGTTCGCAATTAAAGCACTATCTAGTTTTGTCGTACCTTTAATTCGATGGAATTATAGTACCTAGTAGCCCTCTTGGGCTCAAAGCTAGAAAAATATCGCATTTCACAGAATAGTCGAATAAAACAAAACATAGCCGAAATTGCGTGTGACGTAAGCGTGAGACAGACAATGGCGGATGTAGTTAGCGCCAAATACCTACTTATATTCTTCAGTAACTCTTTAAAATCGCTAATTAAGTCACGTCGTAATTTATATTAGAATAAAGTATTTGTTAAAATTTCAACTCGATAACATGTTATCTATAGAAAATAAATCGATAATCTTAAGCACTAGCCTTTTGGCAAAACCTATCAAATTGTACGATGGCCGTGCCTTGCGAAATCTTAAAAACTATTTTTAACTAATTGTGTTAAGAAAATAAAATAACCTCTTAAACAGTAAAACCAACAGAAATGTAATTGATTATTATCTTCTTAGGTATAAGATGAAAAAACACAGTTTCTCTTGCATAACAATTTACCTGACTAAAAATTAATCAGTTTGTAATGGAATTTAACGATTAAGTTGTTGTGTTGTAATGACAACAGAAAAACTAAAATGTTTCTCACAAACGAAGGCTATTATCTGAAGACACTGACTGCTTTAACTTCTGTAAACAATTCAGTTTTTCAGCTGTACCTACCTAGACAAAAAAATCGCCTTCGTCATTGACTTTTGGCTTTAAAAACGTATTATCCATATTCCATTCGACAAAATGCTTATTTATATTTGAATGAAACAAAAGATATCTTTTGAATGAAGTATGAAAATTATTGTCCGTTTCATATAAAATGTAAGTAGCGTTAATTCAACAAGGCGCGGCCTTATCAGTGCGATAGAAAATGAGGCCGCGTGAGTCTATCGGTTTTATTACAGGTTTTATGTGACTTATTTTAAAAAAATATGGACCTCAAACAACGTTCGAGGTATAAAATCCAGGCTAAATTAGTTTAACAATACTAATTGTTCATAGGCCTTTTTAAATATTTATTATATTAAAATTAATTATAATAAAATTAATTGATGACTTTTAAGTAAGTGGCATATGGCAATAAGAATACATTAAATTCTAGAAAGATCTAAAGCGAAAGCCAAACTAAAAGTTAATGTAAAGCAATAGTAGGTACTCTATTGTTTTATTCAAAGACTTAATAGAATTTCGCTGTGCTCTACTAACTCTGCGGTATTGCCATTTCCATTCGCTTTGTCCACTTTTACTGATTTTCCTTTCTCCTATTTCCAGTATATTATCATTTCATCCCTGTATTTTGTTCTATTTCACCTAATTATCACTTACATAGGTACGAGTATATTTAATTATTTTTAGTAGTAGTAATCTAGCCATAAATTGAAACGCCAGTTTATAATAAATCTATGAATGTAACCTTATTACCTTGTAATTAAAAGAAATGCCTTCAACCCTTTTTATGTCCAACTGCTGGCCA
>DWQL01001317.1:0-11710 GCA_018231265.1 Noctuana haematospila
CCGAATCGCCCCCTGATAGTTATTTTGGAAATATATTTCATGTACAGAATTGACCTCCCTACACATTTATTATTTATGTATAGGTTAGAATAAATAATACCTACTTACCTTTAATTTATTTATACCGTGACGTAGTAACACTTTTTAGTAGGTAGGTAATAGGTTTTGATATTAAGTTTATTTTTAAGTTTTTCACCCAGTAAAGATGCTAACAGTCACATAACTAACGTTAGATCTCAAGTAGATTCCTACCTACAGACCGGCGCACGCCACACATAACATTAGTCTTCATTACTTTCCCTTTCAAAACAAAAATGCGGTCTTTACCGGTTTGACAATTGACTGTAACATTTAAATAACGATCCTCTTCGTCCTTACTAATTATTGTGATCTAGATTGTAACTAGTAGGTACCTAGAATATAAGTACCTACCTACTTTTATACATTCAGAACTTTTTATTCAAATTGTATATTTATTTACAACTGTAAAGTTTACAGCGTAAGCAGTGAAAATAATACTCACTATAAATATAAAAATAAACATCTGAATTTCATCTAACCTACCTACACGAAGGTACCTATGTGTTTAAACGTTATCTACCTACGTTAACTGGTTAACTAACAAGATGATAAAATCGACCACAAATTCATAACTTCAATTCTAGGCTCTTTAAATCCTTAAGATTAGTTTACAATGCAGGTATTGTAAACAAAACTTACCTATAGTTAACATCGGCGGCGGCGAAGATGTACTGACTATTGTACACAGCACTCATCATAATAGGCAAGAGAATGAAGCAATAAGTCCTTATCTGGAAGCGGCCGAACTGACCCAGCTCGAGGAGGATGGGGTCCAGCTCCACAGGACTGTCTTTTTCTACTTTGGCCATTGCGGATATGAACTGTTCATGGTTCAATAAGCGTCGGGTCCACTCCACGACCGGCTACCGTTTGATATCGCACTACAATACTGGTATCTGCAGTAGGTAAGTCTAGATACACGAGCGCGACCCACGTGTAGCCTTCGTCCACACTATGCAACTTACCTACTGGTAAATAATTACCCGTACATTTTCGCAACAGACATAATTATGTATTATTTAAATAATTTTTTAAATATTTAATTATTTAAATAAATTTTTTTTAAATAATTTCTTTGCTACTACTTTCTATTTTACTTACTATTTTCTATAGGAATTACCGATGCAAGATTATAGTTTTCAATAAAAGAAAATTCTGAACAAGTTTTAACGGTAACTGTTCACTAAGACTTAGAAAGTCTTAGACTGTTTATTTTAGTTCCTTTTTTTCGGAATTGGAAAAAGATTTTTTGATTGGCAGATTGAGTACAGAAGCCGCAAGTGCAACTAAGCAACTATAGTGAGATTATACCCTCCACACTTTGTATTTTACTGTTGTCATTGATTGGTAGTTGAATGCATGAAAAAGTATCGAAAAATAAACGAGTTTTAGCGACTAAGTAAATAATATTTATTCTATGGTTTTAAAAAGTATTCAAATAGTTACAGGCATACGTTTTCACCTTTATGTTTGTGCTGAGTTCAAGTGTTTCATTATGTAAATGGTTTCTTTAAGTAAGTAGTATCTATTTCACGTGAGTAACTTCTTAAAGGTAGGTTTACATTTAGGAACGCAATCTCGGTAAATCGAGAGCTCGCAGCAATTTACAAAATCATAATCTAGCATGGCTATTCAATCCATGATCTCCAAGAAGTACCTACAGAAATGCGCAAACAAATAAAATGTGTCTCGTGGTTTCCATACAAGTTAACGATTCATACTTAAAGAAAGTTCATAGCTCAATTTTATGAGGTCT
The DNA here is from genome assembly GCA_018231265.1 of Noctuana haematospila. NCBI lineage: Eukaryota > Metazoa > Arthropoda > Insecta > Lepidoptera > Hesperiidae > Noctuana > Noctuana haematospila. Next base: position 1,838 of record DWQL01001317.1, read on the forward strand.
GAAATACATAAACGGTATACTTATACATATATGCGGCATACTTAGGTACCTATTATCACTACCTATGTCGTTGATAAATACAGATGACCTACCGGTACTTCACATCCGCCGCGGCGAAAATGAACTGGCTATTGTAGAAGGCGCTGAACACGATGACGACGAGGATGAGGCAGTACTTGCGGAACTGGTAGCGGCCCACCTCGCCCAGCTCCCCCAGCATGTCTTCCAAGTTCACTCCAGACCGGTTCCTCCATGGCATGGCTCAGTTTACAAATAACTCCTCTTGACAAATGAGTTAGTAGCTCATCTTACGACCTGACGAAGATAATGAAGGTAGGTAGGATTCCGGCACTGGATCCTTAAGGGTGTCCTCTTAGGGGATTCAACGGGAAGGAACGGGCATGGGGGGATGAAATATGGGATAATTTAGAGAAGGAAAAAAGTAACTACTTCTATTCTAATACGTGGTGTGTCATAGTGACTAAGTAAATGAACAAACTTACCTACATTTGAAAACTTAATCTTAATAACATAATACATAGGTAGATCTTTAAATATGGCCTTCAAAATTAATATTGAACTGAAAAAGTTTAGTAAGAACTCTCCATCAATTTGCCAGTTAGGGCTTACGAGTTTATTACTATCTGGTAGTATGATGAACGATAATTAGTATAATTACCCATTATTTACCATATTTTCGTGACATTTCCAATGATTATTGGATAAGTAATAATAATAATCTATGCAATAACTCATATATATAAATTATCCGCTTCGCACGTCTGTCTTGTTCCATCATTGTCAATGTCACAATAAAATTGTCAGATCAATTCATTCAGACACTTTACGGTTTTAGTTCAATTAAACAAAATTCTTTAAATAAGGTTTTCTAGTTTTGTATTTTGACTTTCTCTATCCTTGCGCAATAAGATTGATTCTAGTAATAGGTACGTACTTATGTAAATACCTACTTTATATAGGAAAAGTTAACCATTAGATAAATTAAATGAGTTGCTTCACAAATAGCAGTTTAAGTAAATTAACTGCACCTTGTCCTAGAACTTAAAGGACCGCCAAGGTGACAAGTAGGAACTTCCTTTGCATAACCTTTCCTCATCCTGTGTCAGTTAACCCAAATGGAACTACTCATAAAATAAGAGTTACTTAGGTAAATAACAACATTAAGTCAATCAAATTGAAAAGTTATAGATACGGGAATAAGTTCTTGCTTCATCATCTTTTCTTCATCATTCTACATCTTTAATAGGGTAGATTATAACAAGTCATCTGAGATATCTATAATCTATACTTCTGCACTAATAATATAAAACTGAAGAGTTTGTTTGTTTGAACGCGTTAATCTTAGGAACTACTGGACCGATCTGATTTTTTTTTGTATAATACGATAGCTAAATTCATGAGGAAGGTTAAAGGCTATCAAGCATTACGTTACTATTCTATGCGGGTGAAACCACGGGGCACAGCTAGTTTTCCTTAAGCTCTTACTGGTGCGGGATAGCTCAGTTGTTAAATTAGGCCTTTTTCAAAAGGACCGGGTTCAAATCCCAGCGGCACGCACTAATGACTTTTCTAAGTTATGCGCGTTTTAAGCAATTGAATGTGATTTAGCTGTAACGGTTAAGGGAAACGTGACAAAATCTGTATTGTTCTCGAAACGCAAGTAAAGTTCACCAACCCGCACTAAGAATTCACCTTGTAGGACTGCGATGGGTCACTGATGATGTCTTATATATTTTAATTACAAATTAAATAAAAAAAACCATTGAATGTCTAATGGAGAAAGCAAAAGGTACCGATATCATGTGTTGCTTATAGCCCTCTAGTAAATAAATTACCTAGTTTAAAATTAATTCGATCGATCAGCGAGTTTGTTAATGTAGCAATTTTTCATTTCTAATGTGAATTGCGATATCGACATATGCCGTGCCTATACATAACGTGCCTACCTAATGTTTCGGATTTCTTATCAGTTTAAAAAATAATAGGATTGCGTATAAAGATATCGATTATGACGAAACCGTCCTAAACTGCGTGAAATTAAGTGTTCAAGGTAAACTGATAAATGTGTAAAGATGACAATTATCATCAAACGTAGGAACTTGGGGAGACGACCGCGGTCTACAGCGAGGGACAATGGCGGCGGCAGGCGGTGGGGAAATAAAACAAAATATTTATGTAACATAATAATTATTACATTTTAATATGTTCAAACTTTATATTATGTACAGTCAACATCGAATGCGAGAACATCTACTCGTTAAAGTGTACACAGGGAACAACAGGTTTATAAACGTATTTATATAGATAAAGTTATGTTATGTACATAATAATTCACATACAAGTGGAACACCTGTATCTCAATATAATTATATGTATACAGACAGACACAGGGTCAATAACGAGTCAACTCTATAAACATTTCTATACATCTAGATATGAACTTTTATCCCTTACGACACGACGTACAATACGAAAGTTATCAATAAAATACAACAGATGTTCACATTACTTTAGTGTATCTACAGCTGACTGCCCGTAAAGCGAGGTCCTTAGTAAATACACCGAGAAAACAATCCAAAGCCCAAAACTAGCTGACGTCTAAAAAGTTGCAATAAGATAGACAGATAACTAGTTTACAAAGAATAATGCTTCTCACTCACAGCCCCACACTAGGACTCCCTGTGTCGTGGGCGCCATGGACACACACAAACACCCACACCGAGAACAGAACTAAATTCATCATTTTAAATTTCTGCCCGGCCGGGGATCGAACCCGGGACCCTTCGCATGGTGGACTGGCGGGGTAACCGCTATACAACACGGGGCGCAAAATGTAACTACTTTTAAAATTATGTCTAATGTTATTAAAAGAAAGGTTAGTGGACACATTTTATATCGATTGCATCGTCACGGCCAGTCGTGTCGTAAGGACAGGCTGAGCAGGCCTACAGAACACACTCAGAACAATACTTACATACATAGGTACATACACTTTTTAATGATTCTCATCACTTTATATAAATACCCTTTATTAGGACTAGTTGATCGTTAAATAGTTTCTAAACAGGAAATACTTTATAGTGCATTAATTTATTTTTGTATCTTTTTTCCTATTTCTATTACAATATTTTCTAATATTTATTCATAATGTTATAAATAATACAATAGGTACAGTAATATAACTCGTATTGGGCAAATATTTATCATAAGAGTACTGAGAAACTATTTAACGACCATAAATATGATAAATATATAAATATATGTATTCGTAATTCAATACATTTTATATTCAAGTAATATATTCAAGTTTGTTCAATTTAGCAATGCTTGAACACGTTACGCTACCAAACATATATTATATTATTATTAACATAGCGAATGCTTTTCATAAATACTTAGTGCAGACACTCCGCACGATAAGGTTTAGTTCTTAAGGAACACTAAACACGTTGGTCGATTATCTTTATCAGTTAATAAATTTATATCCAAAACAACACTACACTAATAGTTAAGTTAAGTTCCGCTGTATATATTGATGTCATATCGTTCAGGTAGCGGGACATTGACGGAAGTATTTGCAGTTTAAAGCATTTAAAGGCTAGAACAGACTGAAATTATAAATTCAAGTGATGCGACGGCCAGAGAAAATAATGTCAGCATAAGTTTCATAAAAAAATCTGCCTTCCTTGTATCCTCAGGGTTATAAACATCCAAGGTAAAAAAATATAGATAAATTGGTAATTTTAACAGCCAATTTGAGAGTTAAATGCATTAAGAATAGATACTATAAACGTAATATAGTGTAAATATACTTTCCAGTCTAAAAACGCTGTTACAAAGTGAAGTCCTCCCCCCCTCCATGTTGCACTAGCATCGTTCAGTCGCGTTGTGAGTAAATACATTTTTTAATATAATTCGGCAGGTACATAACATCTATAGTTGGTGCGAAAACATACTAAAGCTTTATTGGTAACTAATTTGAATGATTGTCATTTTACAATAAAATTTAAAGCAATTATACATTACATTACATTATTCAACTTTGTCCGGAAATATTACCAAGTACCTTACTTACACAGTCGAAATATAAAGATGCTACATACATAGCTTCGGTACCTACCTGAACGCGTAAACGCAATAATCACTTAATTGGTTATTGCATTGTGAATATTGAGTAATTCTGTATGATTAATGCAATTGCATGTCCTTTCCTTATGTAATATCGTTATTATACATTGAAACGCGTGATTTACACGAAGCATTCTTAAAATTCTTCTCAGAGACACGTTTTATATAAAAGCTGCGCATAACCATATTATTATATACTGAACGCAACGTAACGATATTCTCAAACATTTTCCCCGGTACCTGCACATTCTTTGTAATATTCTTAAAGTAATTGAGTATAAGAAAAAAATTGACACGGAGCTACTTAGTACTTAATTGCATTTAGAAATTAGCAAAGGATTTTCTACGTTATTGCTTATTGCATTATTTTTTTGCATTACAGGAATAATACATTGATTAGATGTTCATTAATAAATGATTATGAACATATTGAATGTGATATACGTAGATGCACAAATCATGAGACTCCCCACTCTTCGACCACTGATAATAACTACTCGTATATACACAGTCAAAGCAAGAACAGAACTCATTGTAGTGTCCCAAAGTAGGTCGCAACGTTTATGTTAAGTATATTATTTCTATCTTATTGAAATAAAAATACATTAATGTGATATCATAATATACCTTATACGCATTGCTTAAGGTTGAGTCTTCACAATTGACATGAACTGATTTTAAATACATTAACGAATTAATTTCACTTTCTCAAGAAATAACAGCGGGTACTTACAATACCTTATTAACAAGTATGCAATGAAAATATATTGTTAATATTTTAGTTGCAGATTGTGTATTAATGTGTATATAGTTTACTAGTGATCGAAGACCTCAATAAAAGTGAAGTGCCGCAACCCACACCGAACCACGCCACCTCTTCGCCCGTCGCCGTTCACCATCAAAACAAAGTACCCAGAACACATTTCGTGGTAACAAATCCAATTACACATTGCACCACGTCGGTGTGAGAACCGCAGCCGCTGAGCACACGAGATAGCAATCGTCTAACCGTAACCAGACCGGGACCATTGACTATAAATTTATATATGTATTTATATATGGTAGAGTTGTTAAGCATGTTAAATAACTTGTAACTGTGTCCCGTTAAAACATCATTCGGTCGCTCTTGCGACTGTGCTTAGTGCGTCATTTTAAATGAAGTTCAGGAGCTTCGAGTTTAATTAATAATAATATTTTTTTATCATTTGAGTAATAAATAGCATGCAGCCCACCTGATCTCAAGTAGTCACTGCAACCCATGAACTTCCACGGCCAACCTCATATAGCTCGTCCTACCTGAGATCACACGGGGAGGCGTGGCTGCTCACGAGCACTGAGACATTCACCCCAAATATACTGTGTATAACAATTATGTTATACTGTAACAAATGATTTGAGAAAACCATCCGGCCAAACCATTTTTTGTGTATTCGAGGAACTTGCTACCTTTTCGACGGAGGAGATGTGAAATAATAAAAATGAAGGAGACTTTGGCCAATCATTACAGTACATCTATAATAACGCATTAAACTTAATAGTGAAAACCGTCCATTCTAGCAACACCACGAACGCATCAAGGAAAATTCCCAACAATGGGACCTAACGACTAGTTCGGCACTTGACAATTGTCGGAACATACCAGAGGCGTTGTTATGTACGGGTTAACAATACACCTGTCACCTACACACGATCGTATAACATTTAATAAAAACATATAAAGTTAATGGAAGTACCTATATATTATATTATAATTAATACACGTATTTAAAAAAGATTTTAAAAATAATTATAACAGTAGTGCAAGAGAAGAAATATTTAAGACAAAAAATAGATTAGCGGCTCATATTCAAAATCAAGTAATAATGAAATAGGTATAAAGGTGCTCAAAAGTTACAACCTTAAATTTAAAATTTAAATAATTTTCTTAATACAAATACCTGATTCTATTGAACACGAACATCATTTTGATTCTAATATTCTTTATATTTCAAACAATAATAATGTTTTACCTGAAGAAACCTTTATAATAACGTACACAGATAATATTCGTTCACACGTGACACGCAAGTCGCTGGACGGGACTCGTATCATGCATTCATGTCAATATCCTGACCACAACACGACGTGTAACAGACAATTATAAAACTGTTTAACAATGCAGATGACAAATAATATTTCAAGTTTATGGGAAACAGAGACAAGATAATTTCTTACAAAAATATTAAAACAAAATATCAATGTCAGTCACAAAAGAAAATTACTTTTATATCGCCGTTAGTCTGCTGGTGAAATGCTCAGCGGCCGTCAGCAATGCCATTAAATACTATATCTATTCATAATTGTGGTCAGAGTATTGAGATTTTGAATGACATTGATATTAATAACTAAATTATTCCTCTCCTTTATTACCCACTATTGTGTCTTCTCTTTACAGTTTATGTACAAATCATGGACTAAACCTGGCAAACAATAATTATAAATTATTATGAACATTTATATTTATTTATAAACAATGAAACTACGATGGTAGTGGCAACACTGTCAGGCCCTACACACATAAAACTCTTCTATGTACAAATAAATACCTTTGTCTATTTTATATTATTATTACTTTACAGTACTTACAGGCTTATTCTTATACAAATCCACATACGTTCTACATTTGAACCGTATTAAAAAGAAAAAAATATATGAATATTAACATTTTATTCTTAAAAACTTTATACACAATCAAGATCAGTGTTGCCATTTACGGAGTCAAATAAATACTATACATACAAATAATTATGATGCTTATATACGAGTATATAACGTCACGAATATTCATCTCACTATTTGATTATTAAATGTTTAATTTATTAATTAAGACACTGGCAACGCCGAACATCCAGACATAATAATCGAATCTAATTATTCAGTTAAATTTTAAAACGTTGTATTTTAAACAGCATAATAACATTATGCTTTAAATTTATAATTCCGAATAATATTTGCAGTATATTGAAACGACAACGATCACAAACAGTTACGAAGATGGAAAATGATAAAACATTAAGAAATACGAAGACGGTATAACAAGAAAACACTTTGGATCATATATAAGTATACAGAAACTTCGTTCCGCTATAATTGAACACGTCGAGATTGTACTCGAACATTTAATGACACTCAATAGAATTGTCGGCATAGCGGCAACAAGCTGGTATGATGGTATGTAATAGATTCAGTCATAGTACAGAGTTCTCATTAAGCACTATTATATTGTATTGGAAATAGTCCAAGTTGACATGAGACTTGATCACTAAATAATTATATAATAATAGGATAGATAATATGCTCAAATGACTCGAGTGATACTGTCATTAATTATAATCGGTACCTCTGCGAACATTTAGAATATGTATTGAGTGAAGTAGTTTGAGAGTTAATTAAACTACTGAGCCGGCACTAATTAATTATTTCGCGTCCCCGCAGCATAACTTTCAGAGCAACAATAAGATACATATCTTGAGAGCATACTCGATATTGTCGATAGTCTTGACTCAGTGGCTAATTAAAAACTTAGGAAACGGAAACACTATTGAGCTAGAGCCATCATGTGTTCATTTACGAAATTTTAAAAATATACATCATGAAAAGTAAAACCAAAAAATTAATAAAAACCTGAAGAGAAATAGGGATCTTTTAACCACATCTTAACATAACATTTAAGTAACTTCGTTACTTCGCTACCATAACAATAAACAGACTTCGAAACTTCTTCCAAAACAGAAATACAATGTGCATAGAATTTTAATGGGTATTAAAAAATCTTAAACTCGACCGTAGGTACTATAGCTAAAAGACCGAGGATGGAAAAGTTCATTATATATTACCGTAATGCACAACACAGTTTCAAAGATACGAAAAACAAACTATACATTAAGTTTAATGTCGGAATGTTTCACTAAAATGAAAATATATGAAGATGCTAAGAGTGCCACAAGGTAGCATATTATAACCCGACCTCTTTATGTTACGTATTGTACACAAATGTCAGAACTTACTGGAATATATACCAAGCGAATACTTTGAATCAGAACCAAAATAGATTTGACTCCATAATACAGCCTTGAGGAAGGACATGTTTAAATAAATAAAATACGATAAGTTGGACGAAGAGGAAAATCAACGAATGTTATGTTACGTTTGATTTTCCTTGTCAAGATTTAAATTTACTACATTAAATATACTTTATGAAAAATAGATATACCAATACAACAATCCAAGAGAAAAACAGAACTCAAAATTACGTAGACTTTTTTACAAATGCTAACATGAAATCAGTCAGTCCGAGATAGAGTGGTGTTTATCAGTAAGCTCGTAATATTATGAACTCGCTGTACTATGCCCGATCCGACCCGAGAACAGAATGGGAAGACTTAAAGGCATACCACGAGTATATCGTATGTATCCCTGATATTTACAGTAACTGTTCTCACAGACACGAACACATCGTGCAAGTCTAGGTGCAGCTCTAAAAACCCTAACGACACAATTGAGGACAATTTCCAAACATTCTAAAAGATGTGATAATGTTAAATAGACTAAATGAAAGTTAATTTTCATATAATTCGTTGCCTTCAGCTCTTCAATCGGAGCGCTTAAGCACAACCATTTTTTCAGATTTACAACCCAGCAGGACTGTAGATGGTGGTTTTATTGTACTGATTATGCTCCGCTTAGTAATGTTTGCTTTATAACATTTGTTATTAGTTATAATATATTTTATTATTGAATCTATATTTCTATAGTTCCCAATATTCAATCTATCTCAGATTTCACATTATTATTGTAGATAAAAGTTTATCTGTCTTTTACTACCTTACTGTAAAGGGCAGAAATATTTAAACCAATTGTTAAAAAATACCGCACAGAATGGATTTTAATAATTGTACGTTAATATAATTACATTGTAATAGACAGTATATAATTTTCTATTTAATATTCATATCTTATTTGATAAATCAAAGTCAAACTAAAACAGACGATATTACTCGTATATGTCCATTATTGCAAGTTATTTTATAGACTATCCCGCCACGTGGAGTTACCCGCAATGTGATCACTGATAATTTCTGCTTAACACTTTATTAGTTGGCAATTCTAATAATACATTTAGTATTGTATTTAATACTATTCCCCATCACAAAAATATTACGAGTTTCAAAGCACCTTCACCTATTGCTTTTTTGATAAGCTGAAGTGGTTTTCCTGTGGAATCACCTGTTCCCACAGAATGCTTAAATAAGTACTATCCGTTAAAGCTTACGTCCGCTACTTGAAACTTCAAATCAAAATAAATTTGAAATATGATAAATTATTTTTTGTTATTTTATGTAGTTCAAACTTCTTTCCAAAGCGGAAAGTTCAATGACTTGTACAATATCTTCTTGTGACGGATTGTTGTTCGATTGTTTTCGTTGGAGGCTATATTCGTATATGAGATCTGCGCATACTCACAGCCTGGACGCTTTCACCTGACCCACCACTGTAACCCTTCCTAATATTACTAATCCGCTGTATCTGCCAAAGAAAAATAAATATCAGTAGAAGTGATGTTACCAGAAAAAAATCAATAGCATGACACATTAAATGGATAGTGGTGCTGTAGGAGTGAAGCGGTAGGTGCAAGTACGAGTACAGCAGGGGGTGCAGGTATTTTACCGTGTCAACTCGCCAATG
>DWQL01001318.1:0-11709 GCA_018231265.1 Noctuana haematospila
GAGTATGCTCCAGGCCTTCCTCGGTTGTGGGGAGAGACCCGTGCCCAGCAGTGGGACATAAAAAGGGTTGAAGGTATCATCATCCCATCACAATGACAGCACGTTACGGATCTCCTCTCATTGATGAGAGAGATGTAAGCATTTAGGGCATTGTCCTAAACACGCTGGCAAAGTATAGGTTGATGAACTTCATGTGCCTTTTGAGAACTTTTATGGAGAACTCTCAGGCATATTTCACGTTTTCCTTCACCGTTACAGCTAATGCTTACAATCAGAAAAGTAATTGGTGTCGCTGGGTTTTGTGAACTCGGTCCTCTCGCTAAAGAGGTCTAATTCTTAATCACTGAGCCATTACCTCATACATCGTACCTTCTTATTATGTGTAACTATTATATTATAGTTTAGTTTTCACTCGTGATTCTTATTATTTATTAGTTTTTACATTAGAAGGAAATAAAACTGTACAAACTACTTAAATACAAAACTATAAAATTCGTTGTTCAATCGAATAATATTTGAAACTACGTAACTGTTGGACTTACAAATGAATCAACTTGACTTTAAGTATGATTTTGTTGTATGTTTAACGGACGCCCGCGGGCTTTCAATCAAGTTCTTCAAAGGTAAATGTACTTAATGTTAATAATTTTCGTATTTGAAATGAAGATATTTAGGAATTTCAAATTAGGAATTTTCCACACAACGTCTAGTCGCGGGGGGTTAGGTTAGGTTAGGTTATGTTATTTAGGAATTTCAGATTAGGAATTTTCCACACAACGTCTAGTCGCGGGGGGTTAGGCACTTCTACGCAATGAAAGCTGTATAATACCTACTTGAGCTTTCATACGGTCTTATTCGCTTTCTCTCTTAACATGTCAATAAAATATGAGATAGCACTTTTTTTGTTATCCCTAATAAATTATAATGCCACTATAAATCATGTAACTGAGAAATAAACCAGGGACCAGAAACAGAAATCTAAATTCATTTAATTTGCTTTCCCATTCTGAATATCAGTTTAAATTTTTAACCACATTTTTTGTGACTAAATTCTTAGTTTAGCAATTTACGTTTATAAGTACATATTGATGAAAAGTTAGCAATGCACTTTTTAATATTATCAGTGGGTACTCGAACAGATAGGCTTCGAATATTTGTAACGAGCTGTGCAGAGTGAGCAGCCTTGAAAGATATATCGCGGTGAAATTGAAATGTGAAAGTTTTTATCTGTTATCGATAAAACATACGGTAGGTAACAAACCAACAAGTATACCTAGTAGGCTATACGTAAATTGAAATCTAAAGATAACAAACGAGAGTAATTTGAATCAGATGTTCTTCGTGAGTTTATGTAGGTATGTGTTTATGCAGGAAAAGAGAAAATATAAAGGTACCTTAGTCATTTTACTCTCCACTAATCCGCATTGACGCCGCGTGGTGGAGTATGCTCCAGGCCTTCCATGGTTGTGGGGAGAGACCCGTGCCCAGCAGTGGGACATAAAAAAAGGGCTGAAGGCAGTCATTTTTCTAATCAATTTTTATTAGTTTTGGAAATACCTTATATACATTTTAATATCATAGACTCACTATGGTAAGGGAATAAGGTGAATGCATTCATAAATTTCTGAACCGTATTTCATATTTACCCTCTAGCGGTAATTCGAGAGTTCTTATTTAAACCGAGGAAGCATGCGAGTATAAGCTCTCTATGGAAATATTCTTTATACAACGTCCAAGAGCAAGAGAAAATTGAACGAGGATTCAGACCAACAATGAACTTCTGCTTTGAAACTCACTTAAGATGTTTGTACGCCGAAAACATAATACGAATAAACTTGTATTTTTACTTTAATATAAAAACTAGTTGTATAATATCTTTATAAATTGTAGCCTATGAGTTATTCTGATGTATAAGTTATATTATAGTAAAGCTTCATTAGAATCCCTTTAGTAGTTTTAACGTGAAAGAGTAACAACCATCCATCCATACTTACAAACTTTCGCGTTTATAATAATAATAGGATAAAAATAGCAAATCAGATATGCATGCCATCGTGTATATACGATAAAAAAATGGATTAGGCGGTAGATCCCCGATCGCACTGAGAAAGTCCATACAAAATATATTCTGTATAATAACCGTTATGAGCTCTTACCAATCAACATCTGCATGTTTAGGCTTATTTGAAAAATTTTTTATATAGCTACCTAACTTAGAAAAATTTAGACTTTGCATCGGTATTCGTTAGAAATTGTATGTATGTACTACGCTTGCTTGATTGTGTTTAATATAATTTCCTTATTATGTATAATGGTATTACTTAATATACACATCGGAGGGGTCGCTTAGCTGGCTTCACTAATGAAGGATCGGCCGTAATGAAAATTCCATGAAAACGCCTCTCACCCTTCCTTATTCATTCTTTCTGAGGGTATTGATTTCCAAACGAGCAGTTATTTCATGACAAAAGACTGACTATTGTATGGAAAGATCGTCTCGTCTTATATCGGGGTCTATTGTACTGTGTATCTATACATTTATGAATAAAATTATAACTTACTAGGTGGTGCCCGCGACTTCGTCTGTGCAGGATTAGTATTTCGAGCAATGCACACAATATCTTTATAAATGCCTATGTGTTATTCTGATGTATAAGCTATATTATTGTAAAGTTTCATTAAAATCAATTGAAATTGAAATTGTGAAAGAGTAACAAACATCCATCCATCCATCCATACTTACAAACTGTCGCATAAAATACGTGATACTGGATTTTGTCATTGCACAATTTCATCCATGAAAGTGACCTTTTATACTACGTTTAAGCGATGCATAGCACGGATTGTACGGCGTGATACGAAAGTTTATATCGTTTTTTAAAACTGTTTACTGTCAATATCAAAATTAGGATTAGTTATGCAAAAACCATGTAGCATTTAGGAAACTAGTACATGACTATTTATCTTGATTAGGAACATTGGTTTTTATGCGTAAGTTAGTTTAACATCATTTACAACCGTGAATGTAAATTCCGTAGTATACATTTACGAATGTGGCGTCGCCAAAAGTTCTTTACTGTAACATTTTCAATGTTCTGAAACTAAACTTGATGTTTTTCTTATGTCAAGCATTTTTATTCTTTCGCGCTTTGCGCTCGGGGAAAAGTTACTAAAGAAAACTTTCTGACTGAGCTTTCAGTTTTGTTTTCAAACCATATACGGGTGAATGCGGAGCAAGCGATTTGCAAATAATCCCCCCCAAAAGCATCTTTTAATCCACCAAATAATAACATTTGCCTGGCAAAGAGTTGAAATTTCTTTATTTTAGGTTATAAATTAAATAATATGTAGCATAAAAACTATTTCATAAACGAGCGTACTCACTAAAACGAACTAAAACGAATACAATAGTTTTTGGTCCGAGTAGAGATCGAATTATAGCAAACAAAAATTACTACCGGTAAGTACCTACTACCTATAACAACATAGGTAGGTAGCTACTGATTTATGCAGACTATTCCACACAAAATCCAATATGTACCTAAAAAAATATGTTTCAGAAATCTCAAATCATTGATGTAACAATCTATTTCTGTGGCAAGAAATATTGTTTTTAAATGGTTTTTACTTTTTAATGAGTCTGGATTTCTGTGGCTAATACGTAATTTTTGTGAATAAACCAAGATATACGAGTCCGTGGCGATATTGCATTAATTTATGATGGAATAAATTGCCCTCGGGATTACTGGACGTTGATAGAGTAATCATAACTTTTTGGGCTACGTGGACGGTCCCGTTTTTTTTATCTGTCATGTACATTAAAATCTCAGCATTCACTTAAATAAATAAAAAAACATATTAGTACCTTTACGGTTTTTAAGAATAGTTTAATGTGTAGGACCTAAATCGTGTTCAGAGTGTACGAGTATCAACGTATAGAAATATTCAAGTTATTATACATATATTACTTTGGTTATATGGTATGGTTCGTTTTTTTTTTTGATATGAAAAATAGAAAATAGTTTCTACTCCATATATACCTAGAGCGAGTCTTTATTTTGTATAAATATATTTAAATAATCGTAAAAATGTGTGTTAAGAAGCAATATTTGATACGTAGAAACAGGCATCCTAAAGTGTCCCCGAACGACGACCGACGAAGCGCTAGATAGAAAGCGATAGATTTTTTAAAATTATTATTATTTGAAAACCATTGATATAAATATAATTTATTAGTGTTGTTGTGGAGGCGACACGTAGCAAAGAAACTGTTGCAGATTCTCGCTTCACGGATTTATTTATTTATTAAAACTTTATTATACTGATACATATTGGTATAAAATGAGAAATTAATGCTATGAGTATTCCGGATTATCCCTGTATTGCCTGGAAAGCTGGTCACTCTGCATGTCACTGTATTTCAGGGTGGCTTTGTCGACAAATAAATTTCAATCCAGCGCAAACAGCGCAGCTCTGTTCGGACCAGCTGTATTTAAACTTCTCTCCGCGTTTAATTTTTTTTATAGGTTTCGGTTATACACAACACACCATAACAAGAACAACTACTGTTAAATTTTGTGAGCCGAAAAACAGTTATTTACGTCGACCTAAGTTCACGACACCACGAATATAGATAAATTAAACTAGTTCGTGCAATTATTCACAAATTTGCATGTCTCTAAACTCTATGAAATATTACATGTTAATTAAGTCCCAAGTCGCGTATTGCGGGACGTTTTACAGAACCATTCGTAGCGAGAAGCTATTAACGATATTTTCCTGATTTTTTTTTAAAATGTTATAGATATAGCAAATAAGGAAGCTATATATAAAATGGTACAGTTTATTTTGCAGATTGCCATATATTATTTCTGTTCGTAATGCAATGTTTTTTTTTCTTTCTAATATAAATAGAGCACAGAAAAAATATAATAAATATCATATTGACTACAGATGCTGCGGGCCTCTGAGCTTGTCGTGTCACGGTAATTCTGTAGAAGCTACGCCAACTCTCAAACTACATATATAAATTGATCGCTTTTAACTAGCGAGTAATATGGTACGTTCTTTAATAGTTCAGTTCATGCACTTTGTGGCTGGAAATGAAATACTGTTGTTGTTCTTTGTTCAGTATGCGATATAAATTTTTCATACTGAAAGTTTTATTTGAAAAGTTTAGTCCCTGCAAGAAATTTAAAAGCGAAATAAAAATGTGTCGTTTGCCACTGCACATAAAGTATGCAAAATATTTATAAGACTACTGTCCAATTTGAGGTTAGGTTTGAGTGCTTATGAATTATAATAGTCTCATCCTGCATACTCGTTCGCTACTCGTAAACGAAAAAATAAAATAAAATACAAAACAGCGATAGCACAGTAACAGCAAATTATTTAAACATACAAAGCCATTAGAAAACATTGGCCCCTTTTCCCTTGGCCCAACAGGACCAATGACAGAAAATCGACGGAATAAGGAAGCTGAATCGGAAAATAAATTCTTCACAGAAATTGAATTCGCAATAAAATTGAAATGTCCCAGCGCGGTATTTTATTTGTTAAAGTAAAGTGCAAACTATTGCATTTTATTCTGATAGATTTATCATTACTATTATTAAAAATATAAAAGCCGATGCGATTTGGGTTTGAGTTTACAATTCAACAATTCTTTCGGGTTTGTTTATTAATTAACTACCTAATTAATGAACGATTGGCTTTCATCGGAGCCGGAACTATTTAGAAAATAAAGTAGGTATAGAAAGTGGGAAACATAATTGTCTTCGAAAATATTGCGTATTCAAATCGTAATACTTTTTGTTTATTATGTTGGTACCCTGTTTTCAACGTATGGCACAAGAAAAACATAGTTTTAATGCGTTTTCATGTTAAAACAATGTTTATTTGCTTTTCGGTGCTATTCGTTGTTTGTTTTTATCAAAATAATCCAGGAAGAATAGGGCAACAGGTGTTTTTAACAGTCGGCCGATATATTTCACGAGTCGATAATGGAAGTGTTTATTGTTGTTCGTTCTTTTATTTGGAATTCTTTTGAATTTCGCGCCAACTGATTTGAACAGAGTAATTTCGGCGGTTCCATGAATAGTTATGTACAAAGAATATTTACAAATAGGAGGTAAAGTATCGATGAACATCTGAGAAATCTGGTATGTAAACAGATCTGATATTCATTATTGATGTTTTCTTTCAAAAGGTTGGTGTTATTCTCATGCACTTCCATGTTGAACAATTTTTATCGGCGTCGATAAAAATCGTCGATAAAAGTTGGCGGTAGTTACGATAATTTCCACTTTTGGGCACGAAATAATTTTCACAACTAGGAACAAACTGTATAAAATACTGCTCTACCCCGCTGCCAATTGGTAAAGTGTAGGTAGAGAATAGTTATAACCATCTACTTAAATGTAGATTAGTCACCTACGAGTATGTTACATTTTAAGTAGACATTTGTTCACGCACATTGGAAACGCTAGGGCATGAATTAGGTACCTACATTACATTCACAATCAATTTCAATAGATCACATTCAGCTCTGTCACAAGCATATTGTTCGATACAATATCCTATGAGTTCGATCATTCATACTAGAAGCAGAACATCGAAAGCTTACGAAGTTTATGCAAATTTTTATTGTTCGTTTTCGTATTCAAATGATCTCGCGCTGACGTGATAGGAATTAGAATTAGTTCGAATTCTTCTGAAAGCGAAAGGGGAGAAAGTATCGTAAGATAAATCCGATATTTAATCGATTTAAAATTTAAAACTTCTTAAGAAGTTTCTTTGTGGAGCGATAAGAACTCCGGTGATCGAAAACTTAGCGAAACGGTTCTTTTTGTTTGTTGAAGTTTTCAAACATTTTTTAAACTTATTGCTACGTTACTTTTGAAATGCTTACGTTACTCGTTTTTTTATTTATTTTGTGCAAAACTTCTTCGACATGATCAGGCAATACCTAAATATTCTATATTCATTATATTCTCAAATTATTTCTTAACTCATGATTTGCAATGAAATTCAATAAAGCACAACCAAACCTAAGTTAGTAAGCTCAATAAAAATTTAAACAGTTTGGGAGTATTTATGTGATATAGAAAAAGAAAATACATTTAATGAACTCCTATTACGGACTCAAAAATGTGCATAGGAGTTGAAAAGAGCAGAAACAATAGGTTGTGTAGGTATGATAAAAGTCTTTGTTCTGTACATTTTAGTATTTTACTAGTGCGAACGCGTTCGGTTTATATTGCCGCAGGCGATTCAGAAAATTCTGGTAGACCTGTAATAAGGTTTCATTCAATTACATGTTACTTTTATTATAACTAATGTAAGTACATATTGAATATGTTGCCATAAATAATCAAATCGATAAAACTTGCTTATCCAGTGTTTAGACAATGAAGATCAGTGCCCATGTAAGATTATAGTCATCATAAAAATTGGTTTAAATATACAAATAAAAATTAACCTACAAGTTGGCAAGTTGTCCTTCGATAAAAGATACACGAAACAGGTATAGGATTACAAAGAAAAATAATATCAGTTTTAAAGTAGGCCAAGTGCATATCATGATAATGAATATAAATAAATTAAGTAATCTTATTTAGCATACAATAATATTAAATCAGTACTGGTTTGAAGCTGTTAAATTTTACGACATTCACTTTGATAATAATATACTAAATAGCAATAATGTCAATCATAAATAAGGTCCGGTTTAAAGTACATACGCTTATTTGCTCGATTTTGATGACGAAATAGTTGTTGGTATCGACTAAATATCTAGGGATGACATCTCATGCAATTACTTTCATTAATACCATTCAGTAGCTTTGATATCAATCTAAATTAGCATTACATGATCGTATCATCAGAACATTGAATACCTACTCAAAGACAAGTTCTTGGAAAACGCTATTTGCTGACGTTCCTATCTAATGAATATAAGCATTGATAACTTTGTAATTTTACTTAAATATACCTTTTACAATATTTGTTTCAAGTCTTTATTTTTGAGAGTTTTACTTGCATACTTAAGAACAAAAATTACTGTATTGAAGAACTGTTTCAAATAAGCCATGACTTTCAACCACTCTAATCCTGATCCTACATTATTTCCAATCAAATTGGACTTCAAAAGAAAATAGTACTTTGCATCAAAAGTAACGCAACAAAAATACTCACACAACTTTTATTACACTATTAACCAATAACTGCGCAAACCGACGAATTTAAATATAATAGTGATAAATAAAAATTAATGTAACTATTACTATTATTAGTAAGTTTTTGAAAAGATTTCATACCAGTTCTACGTCATCCATTTCAAGTTCTCCTAAACTGGTTTCTTCAGCGATGTTAGTCAGTTGCAAACTAGGCCTCATGGAGACACGCCGCCGCACGCTTGGTCGTTTCCATACCTCACTATCTTTGGCTTCATCGTTCAAAGACGCAAATTGTTTATAAAAGTTTATGACTCCAGATAAATCACCATCAATGTTAACAATGCTTTCGGCAGTACTATCTTTTTTGGATATCGAATTTCTATCTTCAATGCGTCTGTAACCATCATTATTACTTTGGTTCTCTAAAATGTTTACGGAATGCCTTTCTCTGTATTCGTATTCCAAATCAAATCCTCTTTCGTCAAATAAACTTTTAAATTTTGCCCAACACCCTCGTCTCTTGACCCTCTTATCACTTTCTTCTACTTTGTGATTTGGTGCACTCGTCGATTTCTCATCCATTTTCAGGGCTTATGGATTAAGTAATCACTTAAATTGCGACATGTCACAGGTATTATTAATAGGAAGTGTGACTAATCGTCGCTTAATCCGATACGATAAATGTCGTTTCCTTGAATTATTTATAATCAAATCAAATATTTTCGCATTTACATCACGAACTCTAAATCAATTCATGAGATACGAATAAGTCGCGTATGTAAGTAGTTCGAGATCATTATCACAGTTGTTAGAAAAATTATTTCCGTGTGATGGGAACGATAGATTTGAACGATAATAATGCTTACAATACTATTTTAATGTGTAAAGTAAATAGATAAGTTTAATATGCACTTTACATTCAATATGACTTTTTCAACACTTCGCTTTTTGTTTAAACACTAACGTAGATACTTTGCAACACTCACCAATGCATTGGCGTTGACTTCGTTTTGTTATTGATCCATCACTTACACACAAAATTTACAGGAAACAATGAAAAAAACACACATGCCTATTATATAATAAGCACTATTATGACGAATGAGTGATACCACGTCCCGGTACAAACTAAAACAGTTACTTTTGTAAATAGCAAATGTGATATAAACGATAACTTTGATAAGGACTTATTACTTTAATTTATCAATCAGTGTCGTACAGATTATGTGATATGGGCTTATTAAGTCACTTCACTTCACCTAGTCTCGCATAAGACTTCGATTGCGGCACTCGAAACAGTGAGTTTATGGTAAGT
The DNA here is from genome assembly GCA_018231265.1 of Noctuana haematospila. Taxonomy (NCBI): domain Eukaryota; kingdom Metazoa; phylum Arthropoda; class Insecta; order Lepidoptera; family Hesperiidae; genus Noctuana; species Noctuana haematospila. The sequence goes on from DWQL01001318.1 coordinate 9,493, forward strand.
TATGCGTTTTAATCGATAACATCACGTATATACATACTTATATATACTTATAACAATAAATAGGTATTAAATCATTGTGATCATATACGTATTAGAATGTAACATATTATTTTTATTTCAGTTTTTGTATCTAAAGACGACCAATCTGTAAGAGATTTGCTTAATGAAAGCTCTGCTGAGATTTGCTTAATTTCATATCCAGATCCGTAATATCATATCCATAACATGCCTGGGCATGCAATACAAATGAAAGATACCAATCAACAATGCTTGGAAGTTGAACTTATGAATACTCGTAAAGTACTACAGTTGCTAGAATTGGTATTGTTTAATGGATATCGTGAGATCATTTAATACAGGCGGTATTTTATAAATATTATGCACTGGTGCATTGTCGTTTGATAAATTATATAACCTCTGTGAATTATACTTTATGAAAATATAATAAATGGTAGCCTATTTATAAACGTAAACTATAAATAAGGTTAGTAGTTTAATCCGGTACTAAAATATTACCCTAGTTTAATATACATTTCATATAATATATTTAAAGTTCATATTTCTCTAAGAATCTTAGTTATCAGGCTAAGGTGCTGTCCTGCGAGCCTTGCCTTGCCTTCAACCCTTTTTATGTTCCACTGCCTGGCACGGGTCTCTCCCCACAATCGAGGAAGGCGCATACTCCACCACGCGGCTCCAATGCGGATTGGTAGCGATAAAGGTTAGTGGCCAACCCTTGTCAGATGCTGTCAAGCCGCCTAAAGGGCCTCCGACTAGGTTTAACAACTGTTATCCATCAATAACAAGCGGGACTGACGGCTTAACGTGCCCTCCTAAGCACGGAAGCTCCTGCGAGCACTGCAGATTTATTCATATGACAGAATTGTTACACAAATGTTATTTGTACCTAGGTACCTAGATACTTGCGATAATTAAAAGCTATTTAATTACTGTGAACTAAGATTTTTAAATTTTGTGGCCATAAGGAAAATCTTAGCGCGCGAAAGGTCTAAGAAGACGAAAGGTTATGGCCGTAGTCCACAACCGCAGGCCAAGTGCAGTATGGTAAACATCACGTGCCTTGAAAACGTTATTGAAAACTTTGATGCTTCAAAGTTTTCCTCAGCCCGGGATACAAACAATAATATTATTTTTTAATTTGGAACATTTTCGCATGAGTTTGAAACTTAATGTTAAGCTGATATGGATGGTATTAAAGCAAACTGGAAATATAATTCGTAAAGCTTACCTATTTGTTTCAAATTACAAAGGTATTTTAAAGATATTAATCGTACGTCTGAAAACAAACGGAATTTAATTACAGGTGATTTTCTACGTGGAAGATAAAAGAAAAATAATTAATCGCTTTTGAAGATCTCTCTCTATTATCCAAGGGATTAAAGTACATTAAATGACAAAAACATAATTAATTGTAGGTACCTGTTTCTTATTAATACTACACAAAGGAAGTATATATTATGAATGATTTAATTAAAATTTATTTATTTTTGTATGAAAGAGACAACGAATTGGCAATTATTGTTTTCTTTATTATTCATTGGATAATATGGCCCACGGAGTAGGTACTCAGAACGGAGTGGCCAGTATTGGGTCATAAAAAAATGGTCGCATGTCTGCAACTGTCGTGTTACGTACTCTGTAAAATGTTTTGCTAATTAAAATTATACCAAAAAAACCGACTTCAAAGTTGTCGCACACATACTTAAATTTATGGTTTTCTTATAGATCCCGCTGTCAGAATTAGACCAAATTAAAATGGGACCAAACGGGAAGCATCAGCTTTAAAATAAAAAAAGAATCATCCGATCCATTGAGAACCTCCTCCTTTTTTTTTGAAGTCGGTTAAAAAGTATAAAAGTCCGCAGTACTTACGGCGACGTCTACAAGCGGTTCGTCTTCTGGGGTAAGGGCGAGTGAGGAGCGGCGACCAGCGCGGGCTCCAGGCGACCCGCTAGAGCTACCTGTCGACAATAAAGTTCAATTTCATTTCATTTCATTAAAGTAGTAAGCAATTGTAAGTATGGGTCACCGCTAGTGCTAAATTTCATACGCGCTTCGTAGGGCACGTTAAGCCGTCGGTCCCAGTTGATATCGATAGATAACAGTCGTTAAACCTGGCCGGAGGCCCTTTGGGCGGTTTGACAACATCCAACACGGGTTGGCCACTAACCCGTATCTCCACCAATCCGCATTGGA
>DWQL01001319.1:0-11707 GCA_018231265.1 Noctuana haematospila
AAACACCCAGACCGAGAACAGAAATATAAATTCATCATTTAAATTTCTGCCTCGCCGGGGATCGAACCCGGGACCCTGCGAACGGTGGACTGGTGTGGTTACCACTACACCACACAGGTAGTCACGTAATAACGTAGTAAAGATATAGTTTGACTATGTTACTAAGTTATTTTAACCTTAAGAGTTTTCATCGTTCAAAACAGTTTGAAGTGAGCGCATTGCTAGCGATGGAATAACTATGTAGGTAAAAGGAACTGTTTGAAAAGTTTGGAAGGACGTTCGTCAAGAATTAATAAACACTTGCTTTGCGCTAACATAGCCTATGAAACCTCCTAAAAAATAAATGTTTACGGTTTACAAAAAAATGTTTGTGCAAAAGTGCAAAATTTTAATGGAATTCACTAGGATCACCTACTAAGTTTATATTAAATAGAAATATGGTGTAAGCTATCTTACGCATAAAAAATATTAATGAATTATGTTCTTCTACTTGAAAATATGTACTCAAACGTACAAAAACCACATCGGCTGAACATAATAATCGACAACTGCTCCCTAACATTAAGAATAGGTAATTAAAACGAGTGATATTTTATATGTCCGGATCGAAGGACCTACCTATATTATGTTATATAATCTTCAATATGGACTGTATATACCTACTCGTATAACACTGGTTTATTGCGACTCATTTTCTTCATTAACTTATTTGGCATGAATAAAAATTTTACTACGATGATATTTCTTTCTTTTCTCAAACATTATGTAAAATCTTTTCTAACCAGACGACTAATAAGATTCGCACAATTTTCGAAATTACCTATTTGTAAATTTTACTTTCATCATCATTCCGTCCTAATGGCAATAATTTCCCTTTGACATCTGAAATCCTATTCATTCCAATTGTCGTTGATTCCTCTCAAAGGTGATTAAAATTGTCACCGGAGTTACATAATTACGTCATGGTTTCCCGCCGCTCCACTGTGGCAGCTCTATTTATAACATCAGAAATATTAATGGACTTCCGTAGTAATTACAATTTTAATCTGTTTTGAAGTACTAAATTCTATTTCTGTCTGCGACATGACTTTTTTTATCACGTGGCAAAGTTAAAAGAGTTGCGTTTTCTGCACACAAATGACTGAATGCTACATAAGTTGTTTTTAGATATGATAAACTTTTAAAGTAGCATACATTTTTGTGCTTTCGTGGTTCTATAATAGTAACGTCTAGTTTCGGTTCTATCTATCGATAACAGACGTTAAACCTGGTCGGAGGCCCTGTGGGTGTTTTGACAACATTCAACATGATTTAGCCTCCAGCCCGTATCTCGACCACTCCTGCAATTATTACTGCAATCTGGTGGAGTATGCATCCAGGCCTTGCTCAGTTGTGGGGAGAGAAGAGAGCCATGTCCAGTAGTCGGACATAAAAAAGGTTGGCGGCGAGGTCACTACAATGAACAGATCAAACCAACCAGTACTCAAAATATCTAAGGGTATAAAGATTTGATGAAGATAAATAATACTCAAAAAGCTTCTTAATCGAAATCGGAATATATCTCGAAGTTACGGAGCCTGAGTTATCGTGGAGGAACCCATCCAAGTTATAATACTCGACCCGTTAGTTCCCGAGGCGTGCTATAAAATCTTTCATTGCAATATCTTTGAACTATTATGTAGGAGCGGAATTGGGCGTCGTGTTTGTGTTTCCGTTCCTTGGAAATGAATCTATGAAGATCCATTTTCTTGGCGCTCATTTTCTTCCATTGTTCAAGTGCTGAGGATATTATCGGGCGTGTGTTTTTAGCTTTACGAATAGAAAAGACCTAAGCTCAAACTTCATTGAAACCAATTTTTATGATTACGTGGAAAACTCACGGAATGAAAGTTTTCCGTGAGTTTTCCAAACGCTCATTGAGATGACTTTTGTAAAGTATATTATAACGCCTTTGTACTTAGGTATATTTTGTATTACATATTTGCAAATAAATAATGTTAATTATTGAAACGAACCTGGTTGCGAACTTCATGATAAGAGTCAATAATGTATTTGGCATGGTTGTGTGTATAAAAAAACATAATTATGTGACTCAATGCAGTTAATTGTTAAAAAAAACGAGAGGCTAAATTCAGAGGCTTGACTTAGTCAAAGTAAAACGTTTATCACAAAGCCATAGCAAAGACAATTGCGGGTATAGCCGCCTCGCTTGCGGCGATAAGTTAATAATCCGTATTTCAGCAATTTAGTCGCAGCAAGTTAGCAAACGGAAATTTTGTCTGCTTACACTTTTAAACCAAGTTCAAAAAAGAGATAACTATAATAATCGTCCCCTTTTTTTCAATCCTTTCTGTCAATTTCTCAATATTGAGAAATTTACTTTTCTCTCAATTTCTCAATATTAACCATTCTTTGATCCATTAGCAACGTCATTTTAATCAAATGTAACTTACTAAGCACACAAATCTGTAGAACCCTTAATTTCTCGCTCATTCCGGCTTTGAAATCATTCGAGTCGCGACCTAGTGACGTCACTTAGTGTGTCCTTAATACTGCTACTTATTGCTCATACGACTAACGAATAAACTACCACAATAATAATTATTATCTAATATACCTACGACCTACTTTTTGCACAAATTTATCATCACGTTGCGACTATGGCATTTGAATATATTGATTACTTTGATTTATTGATTATGCCAAAGAGATTTTTAAACCCCAACGCAAATAATATGGGTATGTGGTAGGTATCATAACTTCTATACAAATTAACCCATTTTGATGCAGTTTAAAGGTAACGGAATCGAAAGTGTTATTAGTGAAACAAAATTATGGATTTGACTAATTTCTTTTTCAGAAATATACAGAAGTTACGAGTTAAACGATTTACTCTTGCGTCCTTGCGTCCAGGTGAGTTATACTGCAAGTCGAGCATTCGGAACATCTCGGCGGTGTGTCCGAAGTCAGCAAGCAGTCCGGGCACGTAATGAAACGCTGCAGGCGCAGCGTCAGGACTTGACACGTTAGCGTTCTGGCGCCTTTTATCAATATTTGTATCAGTTTTCTATATCTCGCCGAGCGAACTTTACTTGAAATATCTGTGGCTATACAAAAGACGTATTAAGTTATGTAACTTATGTATAATAAATATGTACAGAATTAAACTATTATACATACATGTTTACAGAAGAACCTCTAACGGGAGATAGTCCCTCTGTAGAAAGGGAGGGATTTTAGCTTTTGTTTTTGCTAGGTCTAAGCTTATTTATTTTAGTATATTTATTTTTTATAATGTAGATTGAAATGAAATAAGTAGTTAAATCAATTTTGATGTTTTTCGTTAAATTCTATGTATTACATTATCTCAGAATCCATTTTGTAAAAACACTTAATAATCATATCAAAAATGTAACTAGTGTAATCTTAAAACACACATTCACAGTACGCAATCCGAAAGCAAAGACATCTCAATCACAGAGTGTACGATGTCAAAGGCTACGCCGGCCATTAGCAGCTTATTACCATCTCATTAACTAATTAGTGCGTTACCTGCTCTATGCGTGTAATAGGATTTAGATATTCTCTGAAAATCGCGTATCACTTTACATCGGTTACGCTTTAACAATATTTTGTGAACTTATTACTTAGCTACTTTGTCAGCGGTTATCATAATCCACTTAAATCAAGATTATGAGCACTTTGTGACTGTGTTAAGTGACAGAATTTCAGTCTCACGTCACACATGCTTGATTCGTTCTTAGTCATTACTTAATTACCCGACTACACAAAGAAAACAAAATATTTTAGTGCAAACTAAGTAGGTACATCAACATAACCTAAGAAAACTAACATAAACGTTATGTAAACGCTACGTAAGTTGGTACTTATTAATTGCATCAGATAAAGTGCAAAAGATTGAAAATTTATTTGTAACCAAAAACAGTTTTACAATATTGTAACGATCGTTAAGAGGAGTAATAGTATAAACTATGTCGTGTGTATGTGAGATAATGCAGACATGACATAATTCTGTAATGGAACAATCAACAGACACCGAGCAAAGCCTGGTGTACCAGGTATTACTTATATTCCTTTTTGCGTCGGTGGTTAATAAAAGAACTGCAAACAAAAATACCCATTCTAATTTATATATCTCACTCGCAATCAAAGCCTCCAATCACTGGCTAATAACCGCGATCAACAACGAAACCTTTCAACGTTCGCCACTTCCAAACAAACTTTTGCACCTCATAACGGAAATATATCACGCAGCGGCTACACACGAGTTTGAAACAATCTCGCAATTACACGGACCCCTCCCACGCGCTTATGCCTCGATGGAACCACTTGTGTTTTCTTCAAAGTTTCTTACTGATTTTCTTTGGTCTTTGCCTCCGAGCTTCTTGTACTGTTCGCATTATCGTTCCGCTAGTAAATGTGCGCTAGACCTCGGAGTTCATATTATTATATAGCAAACCTCCGTAACCGAAATATAGCAAGTCCAGTAAAGCTAAAGTGGTCGGGAGTGTGTAGGTGAACATTATTTGCAAATATTTAATACTGTGTATGTTTAGAAAGCACGTAGAAATTTCGGTGTCAATTGGCACGAAGGTCTCAGTAATTTAATCTCGTTGGCGGACTTTTTGACAGTTCGAAATCTTTCGACACGGTGTGGCTAACAATTCTTATCACCATCGATCTATAGTTGAGCAGCGCAGACCTTCCCCGCTTTTGTTTAGAATTCGGCAATGGGCCGTAAAAAGAAACAAAATATATAATAGATTAAAAACGCAGGCAGGTCCAGAAATGTTTTTATTACAACACTGCGTGGACGACGTGCTTCTAAAATACCGTATTTTTATATAAAAAAAACGCTTCAATGCCTCACCTGTTAAGGTCAGCTGGATTAGGCTCGCTCGGAGTGTCCACTATAAAACTAGAAGCGTTTTCATGTTTCACACTTAAACCGCTATTTGTATCTCGTAGGATTCTTGTTACTAAAGCCTGCTTTATTTTGTTAAAAAAATGACCTTCGGATGACGTCAAACTTTAGACTAGGCGTACTTGTAAGTATACTAAGGTCGAGGCTCACAAAAGTGCGAGACTGTACTATTAGACAGTATAATGAGCTCTTCCATAAATAATGATTAGACCATAATTTCGTACACTTTGATTATAAATCTGCACTGATGAAATCCGTCACCGACAAAACTTGCAAAGTAAGCACGCTGAGCAGCAGTGGACAGGCCACATCACTCACAAAACTGACAACCGACGGGGAAGAATTGGCTGCAGCGTATCTGCATAAGGAGCTCAAGTCGCCCTCTGATCCGATAACCTAACCTAACCTAATTAATACTCATTTATTTTAAGATATTAGTATTCAGGAATTTGAAGAAATTCAGTTCTACTACCTATTGATAATACATATAATAATATGCTTTTTATCATGCTTTATACTCGGTGGTTTTCGTAGCCGCCAAAAAAGAGTAAAAGAGCTCAATTATTTGCTTGTATTTTTGAAATATAGATACAAATACGTCATGAATTCCGCTTTCATACATTACTTCAAAAGGGGATCAAATTCAAAGATTCGTAAACCTAAATTTCCGAGAAGTGCATCCAAAGATGGGTTCCACATAGAACGTTTAGCCGGAATCCTGCTGTCAAACGGAAATATCCGGCCGTCTATCACACCGCACACAATGCATAAATCTGCTAAGCTCGCGCCGGTCGAGGCGTCGCTATAGAGATGTGGAATATCTGGATGCTTTGAAAAGAGCTTATTTTGCTGTAGAAGATACTAAAGAAATACATAATCACACGCTGTTTCAGTCTGAATTATTCTCTGAACTGAAAAGGTTTTGGTCTAAAATCACGCAACAGATAAAACCTAAATATTATTAATTCGCAGTAACTAAAACTAAATAAAATTCTGGATGGTAGTACATTACAAGTCTTTTCGATCTCATTATTTATCAATCTCGCGGAAATCCAGGATCTTAAAAAAAATTAGAATTTCGTTTTGTATGGTCTCTCAAAAAGTTCTAAACCAATTTTTTATAATCAGGATAAATTAATGTCATAAATTAGACTATAAAGCCTTTTGCACACGTTCGAAGACTTGGATATCAACTTTATATGTAGTTTAACTTAAAATCTGCACGACATTACAATAAGTTTTTAAAGTTACGATTTCTTTAAAGTAACGAGTACGTAAAACATTAGGCTGTGTATAAATACCAAAACTGCACATATCACGGCTACATCGCTGACGGCATACACGGGTTTCCACTCCGAGCCCAAGTTTCGAATCTCATAACTCATAAGTATCAATCCTTTTCGAAATCACCTGAGGCGTTTCATGTTATAATCTGCGTAATTTAGTTATGAGCTGAAGGGAACCTCATATTGAGTTACCAGCCCCATTGAAGCCGTCATAATATTATGTAAACTAAGTTTAGTTCAGTTTAATAAGTATTATTAAATTAATATAAAGAGTATTTATTAAAAGTTTTATAAATTTGAACATCATTTTAAAATAATTCAAGTTGTGTAATGAAAGAATGGAAAGGAATCATTAACTTAAACAATTCAAATTCTATTTTCATGATTTTAAATACCGTGCATATTTTAACTTTACGCATAAATTAACCATAGCTATGGCTGTACATTGCCTGGACTGAAAACATAGGACTGGACTAACAGATTTAAATGAACGGGAAATAACTGGGTTGTAAAGAATAACAAACTTCTAAGCTATGTTACAGTATCTTGGCAGTGTCTGACAACAAATATTTCCACCTCAATTATTAAGCAATAGGCACCAAAAACAATTTTATGACCACGTCTTAAAATTAATAATCAGAAACACTACGTCCATCAAACGACTTGTTAATAGTTACCCTTTAAGTTAAATCCCTCAGAGGCTCCCAGAGCCTTAGGACATGAACCTAGGCTGTCAGTTGATTGCGTATTTCATCGTTATATTTGTTGCCGCTCAAAACTTTGAAAGATGGTAAAAGATAATCTGAAGACATCATAAGAATCTGTTAAATCAAATGCGAGGAACGAATGTTTAAAATCGCTGTCAACGGGGATTCTGTGAAAAACTTATACGAGTAGAAATTATGCACTACAATCCGTTTCCGAAGCTATGTATTAGTATGTTCGAGTATAAGTTAGTCTGTTGTTATGTCGTGTTAAGTTTTGTGACGTAATCGTTTATTCTATTTTGGATCATAATGTCAATTTGTTTTTGGCGTGAAATATGCTGCTTGGCTTCAAATCATGTTTGAGATATACTCGTATATACCTAACAATGTTATTCGGGTAATTACCTACACATAGTATTGATTTTTTTTGTTTGTATTGTTTGTTGACACCTGCTTCCTTTCACCTTCATCATGAGTTGACTGGCAGACAAGACCTAATACCTTGTCTAAGATTTTCATAAATAAATAAAAATATACATTTCAGAACAATATCTTATCGTTGGCTGTGTATTCTTTACCAGTCCGACTATTCGACAAGTAGCAAAACGCTCATCAATCCGGCAAACTTCCCTCATCTCAACATTTTCTTAATTATTTGACGATAATACTCCGCTCAGTTTTACTGCGAGTATAAAATTAATTAAAGCGATCCTATCTTTATTCGAGTTCCCGGAGTAATGACTGTCCGATTTTCTTCTTGGAGCCATAATCCGTAATGTAGATACGGCTGTAACGCGCTAATATTACCTTGTATCGTTATCGTTGGGAATTGAAGAGGACGTTTAAATAAGGGTCTCTTTACAGCTGTGTCGATTTAATCAAAAATGGTTTTTTTGACTCACTACATTTAATATTCATTATATTCAAAAGCATGACCGTTTTACGCCGTAAACATTTTCACTGTCCACTTGAAAAGGAAGTATAATTTTAAAAACATAGTTTAGCAGTTCAGAAAAGTTTTTTCCTCGTAAAAACCGTGTTTTGCCTTGCGCCGCTTGGCCTACACGTTTCCGAAGTTTCATTATCGCCTCCAAGTTTCCCCTTGTAAATCTTCCCTGGGACTAGGGAAAAACTTAGCGAAGTATACCTTTCGAGGCCTTCATCACTAGTTTCATTCACGGGCTTATAAAACTGTTGCCGTCGATGACTAGGATAGTCAATTATTTGTTTGAATGTGAATGTCAGTGTACGGAATGTGATCGTTTATTTCTATTATAATGTTAATTCAATCAATTATTAAGTATTTTAAAATGTGGGATGAGGTGATTGCTGAGAACTTTATGCAATAGAATAGACCTTTTTATGTGCTACACAGTTATGTAGACTTTAAATATGGTGTCCGAAAACGATTCAATAACTGGATTATATGTACCGTATACATACCTAAGTTATATTTTATATACCTTAAGTATATGAACTAGGTAAACTTAAATAGCTCTTAAATAAAATCGGGTCTATTGATCCGATAAAGATTTTCCCAATATAATTTTGAGAGAAAACTCCGCTCTTATCGTAAGCGAAATGTTTACGAGCTATATGAATTTCATAATAGTTCTCCAATGCATGGCAATATCTTCATCGATAGAGTCATTTCTTAGTACGTAAGTGAAATATTCTAATTCAAGGAAGGCGGAAAGTTGCGTTCCTCGACAAATCAAAAGTTCTAGTTCGAACGTAATGATTGGGGTATACTTGGTTTTCAATATATTCTTTTGGATCAACAATATTTTTAACGTTATCTTGTCCGTGTATCACTCGTGCCATGCTTTTAAAGATTCTAGGGTTCTCACTCATCTCATACTTCATGAGCATTTTATAATGTTACTGCTTGCCACTTTCACGACATGATTATACCTAATCAATAAACAAACTTAGCAACGTGAATCAAGGTGTATGCTTTAAAAGACAGAACACAAGACAGTAGGATAGTAGTCAGACATAATTATAAAGGTGCAACATAACGATAACATACTCCAAACAACTATCAACATACTGTCTATTGTCTCGATTTAACGGAGCAATTGAGCATGCATAAAAAATTACTCTATCAATTTCACCAGCCCCATAGCGCCCAATCACTTAAGCCCGTCTAGACATGTCATCAACCAGCTCGAAACACTCTGTGGTCTTTGGGCACATTGTGCAAAATTGAGTTTAAAATTGTAGTCCCAGTGTGCCGTCGCCCGACATCGGACAGTTTCATCCGAGGCGGAAAATAGGGCGATTCTTAGCACTAACTTGGAAATGAGATGGGAATCCTAATTCAATCCGCTCGCTCGCCGTTCGCAACGTGCTGCTCAATGGTCCCACTGAGGCTAGTTAAGCTAACGTATGGTATCGTTGTTGGTTTACAGTTTTTAAGACCCTTGTTCCTTTTTGTTTGTGGTAATATGTTAGTAGGTTTTAAAAACGAGCTATTCTTTAGTGTGTTAATAAAGTATAGAGTTACTCAGAGAGTTTTATAAATACTAGGCTTGCATAAAATCTCGACACTAACTTAATTTATTGGCAAATGATAGTAACATGCGCTAACACTACACAATGCTAGCGCATCAGACTCACCAAGCACTCAGTTGCGTCCGACCAGTTAGATATAATACAGTGTAATAACCATAATATATAAATTACAAAAACTGAACACCACTAAACAACAGAAACATTCACAGTCATCACTATCTAATTGGCATAACGCTGTGTCAGTAGAGCATCTCATAGCATCAGGACAAACTCAAATTTGCTAGCACTCCACAACTCTATACCTATGTCATGTTGAATAGAACGAGTACATTACGTCCATTTAGTTCTCGCCTCGAATCAAACAGGTCCCTTGTACTTTGTTTTCGTGTCAAAGCTACTATACTTAAGTGTTTTACGGTAATTGAATGGAATGGATGTTTCCTTGAAAGCCAGATGCTTGAGGTGAAGTAAAGAGCAGTTTGATAATGAAATTTCTTGGGCGAAAGGGAATGTTGTAATTCAGATCTCAGCAGAATTTCATTTACCTCGCTAAAGATGCCAGAAGATGATTAGGTACTGGATTTTTAACTATCCTACCTTTTATTCTTAGTACAGATTCGTATAAAGAAAAAGTGTTATGTACATAATTTAGGAAGCAAAAATAAAATATTCTACTTATTTGTAATATTTAAAGAATGTCTAATGGCGATCCACTCCTCTCCACACTCCACCTTTAAAAAGTATTTTTGAAATATCTTTGAATTGTTTATTATTTACGTAGCTAATCCTGTCCCCAAATTAGACTTAGACGACTTTTAGGAGAAACAAGGCATGACCCTGAGCAGAAATGTTTGAGTTTTCTATCCAGAATACTTGTACTTCTCCGCGCCTAACAAAGATGATAAATCTTAGCTACTAAATCGTTACTTTCTTATGTTATTGACAGCAAAAGAATGAATACTTGTTGAATTTCTAAAATATAGTTGAATTTCGAATAGATATTCACCGAATTCTGATTTCTGCTTTAAATAACTGAGAATATTGCTGTTACTTCTCCTAAATGATGTGATATTCCGTTCAATTCAAATTCCGTGATCATCTTGCTTTATTTACGCTTTGGCTTTGGTAGGTTGGTTTGTTTAGGTTTGTTTGTTGATATCGTACGACTTTTATATTTCAATTAAAAAATTCACCCATCACCATACAAACTAATGATCATAACCGCATAGTTGATGGCGCGACGTGACAGTGGCAGCATGACGGGACGAAATCCAACCAGACGTGTCGAAGATCACGTTAACGTGACGAAGGCAGTGTCAACGTAACAGAGCGTTCGCTACACGCATCGCGTAAGAGAATAAACGGAACATCAATATTGTCATTATGATACGACGTGATAAAGAGTTGCTTGTGATCGCATTTATTACAGGAATGGCATCATTTTTCTGAATTTCCTGATATCTGTTCTGTTCTTATACATACAATGTGGATATTAAGCTGGTTTACGTTGCAACATATTTTATTGTATGGTTTTTGGTATTATTTTATTGATTTCTGGTATCTGTGGATGACCAAACTGAAGAGTCAGAGAACCTATTCTTATATTCACTTATAGTACTAACTTATAGTCAGAGAATTTATTGATAACAACTAAAGCTTCAGTAAGATTAATCAAGTCTTTTAAATTGCTAGTAATAGAATAAGTGAGATTGAACCTGCGCAATCTTCGCAATCAATCAAAAGCAAAAAGAAATACTGGTGAAAGTTAGAAAACTAATGAGTTATTACTATATTTCACCAGTATTTTCCTTAGTGATTTAGACGTAAACCAAAACCAAGACCAGAAATTAAATTTAGCTTTATCTGATCTACAGATCTGTTTAGCTAGGGTAAACCATTTTCGTTTACCCGTTTAAACATTGAAACGAAGCCTGACAAGCGGACAGGGCACACGCCGTTCCGCTGCAATGAAATGCGTGTAATAAATCCTCAAATGTGGGTGAATCTAAATCTAGTTAGTGGAAAAGTACGGAAGTTTAACGAAATCGTTATGAAAACATAATATAATATGATCGCATTTCGTTAAAATGCATAACTCTGTTTGACATTAAAATCATAACAAATAGTCATTTAAAATGAAGTCGTTGAATCATTTAAAGTTTTATAATAACAATATTGATATTTGGAATGATTTTTAATACGCTAAATTATACAGGTTAGGTATATTTATATAATTATTTATAGTTAATATT
>DWQL01001320.1:0-11706 GCA_018231265.1 Noctuana haematospila
CCGGAGAGAAACTACGATTCCTCGGAGCGCGAATATCTGCTTCTCAACTTTACGTTCATTTTATCTTTTCGGCAGTATTGCGAAACGGGGACTTCACCAAAGGCCCTCCAGGGTTCCGTTAACGCCGTACTGTCATACTACCTCTGCTATACTTTTGTACTCTCCACTATTCAAATATTAACATATCTTAGTATGTACTTACTTCAACTTTCTAACGTTACTTATTTATCTTACGTACCTAATTGAATTATAACTTTTAATATTATATGAACCTTCACCAAAATATTTCATAAATTTTGGTAGGTAGGTAGGTATGTATCAGTAAAATGTTATTAATTATTATCTACTGGAAGTTTAGTTTATGAGCTCAATTTTATGGAAGTAGGTACATTTAAAAATGCCTTCCCTATATTTTAATTTAGCTTAGCATCTCGAATATTGCTACAACCTACAATGTCAACCTTAACTTTGCCATCATTATTTGTACTTACTTTAGTGAATTTATTCGGAATATTGATTATTGTGAATAAGTAAGTAGACAGTTTCTGTCTTTTTTTTCTATAATAATGTGGATGTGTAGCTTTTATAATAGCTTCGCTTTAACTATAGTTTTATGAGAGTTCTACCGTACCTAATATGACTGCAGTTTGTGGTCGATGGAATTGCTAATATATTATGTAAGTTTCAAGTTAATCCTTCTATTGTTAGATGTGGGTCAAATAAGATTTTACGATTCTAATGTCTAATCCTAATCCTATACTGATATATGTCCCTATTTTAGTATTTAAGAAAAGCTTAGATACTAAAGCAAGTAGGTAAAACTATGATATGCTGCTATGATATGATCTGAATGCAAAGAGCATAGTAAATCATACATAGCTACATATAGTTTTGTAAATGAGATAAAAATAGTCAAATCAAATTTGAAGTTTCGTGAAAGAGGAGGTAGCCCAAACCGGGAGTGTGTTTCGAACTGACTCCGTTGGAAAATTCAAAGCTAAAATTGCATTGCCGACGCAGAACGTTCCCAACTTACAATTAAAACGGACGCCCCAAATTGTATACATCGTTCGTCACTTAGCACGCGATAAACTGAGCAGAGCATTTCCGCGGTAAAGCTTTACAGATTTTTAATTTATAGGTCAACGTCTGCGTAAAAGTATCCTTTATTAAAAGTTAATCCAAGTTATTAACTATCTGCATGTGTCTGTGTACTAAATTTAATCTAAAACCGATAAGCCGTTTTTGTGTGATTGAGTAACATCCAGGTATTAATACATTTCACATTTATATTATTAATTGTCAAGTTATGTTATAAGAAGTTGCTTTTAAAAGAAAGTACCTATAGCTAACAGAATTAATAAGATGTTGAGTTAATCTACGGCCAATCTATCGTGGTTTACTAAAAGTTCATGCTAGCACAATTCCAGTCATACTCGTAAGTAGACTAATTTAACCGATAATAGTCCAAAATCAGCGACAGGCGGACTTTTATTAGTCAGAATAGTAACACGATTTTGCAATCAGGTGCAGTTTAAAATGTGCATTTGCGATGTGGCACGGTGCTTCGGGCACAGGGCGCGGACAGAAATGCATTTTCAATAATTGAGGGTCAGACAGGGGGGTGGGCGTTAAAATGTTCAATGTTAAACTTTCCGCTCGTCACCAACCCGTATCGCGACTTCCTGATCCCGGAGTGCCTACCGTATACCTACTTATAGCTCTCTTTATGTTTGATACGTGAATGTATGGTAACTGGGCAAATATTTTGATCTCTCGATTGAAAATGTCATCTATGACGGTACAATACATTTCGAATTGAACACAATATTTTGGTTAAATATTCAGATTATTTCTAAATTTTTATAAACATTATTATATTACTATGGCACATTTTCGTATTGGTTACACAATACATGCTAACCAAATAAATGAAGTACTTATTATTTGGCGGTTACGATACTTACGACGTGAAAAACCAACATAATAACAACGTAAACTAAACATCTTCTGAAAACCATGTCAAAAAAGTTTTTAAACCCTTACAAAATTTTAATAAACTTTGGTAATTTCTTTTCAATAAAACTCATCGTGATACAAAAAAAAACTCGCCCGTTGTCTCACTTACAAACTTGTTTTCTTTTATTCTTTTCCTTTAGTAGGTATCAACTTTTTCAGTGGTCTTGCTACCGTTTGATGGCCATTTAAAAAATAATTTGTTATTTAAAATTATTAAAAATTAATTATTTACTAAAATTAATCATCTGTCTATTAAATAAATATTTTACTTTAAAACAATATCAAAATTACAAAAGATTTGATGTTTGTTGGTTACTGTAATTACTACACATTCCCATCACGCAATACCTCTGAAGTTCTTATTCAAGATAATTACTTAGGTACACATTTCCTTTCCGCCTTGATTGTTAGGAGACACGTCCATAAACTGCATTCTGTATCCCATCTTATCTTGAATATCCAATTAGGGAACTGTAGCAATTCCTAATTAATGCACATCCTTAGACGAACCTACATAATTGTGACCGGGAAACCGTACCTAAGTTAATTTATTTGGATACGAGTGTACAGAAATTGTTAATTTACATGAAAGTGTCTGTAGTTGGTAAGACGGCCCGTGTTTGTAAAAAATAGTACTGTGACTTTTTTGCACTTAAGCAGAAGCTAGCAAACAGACTAATATAATATGACTTAACTATGAATATAAATCTGTTGCTCTCTGGAAAAGTGTACCTAATCACAAATGAATATTGCACATGTACAGCTTACAGCCTTCAGTTATATAACACAAAAGAAGACAAACAAAAAGAAGTTTCAGTCGGTTATTTTCTTGGGGAGATCACGTAGGCGCGCACCTCATCTGCGGATCTCCCAGCGCGACGATAAAATTTAAAATTCAAGGCCGCGTTAACGAACCGGCCTCGCGAAGAAATAGATATTCAAATGTGAGATCCCATATTAACATTTATGGCAAGTTTGCGGGTACGAGACAAAGGCTGGTCGGGGCCCCCGCGGAGTACCGCGCGCGCTCCAACGGAGTCGCTATACTTGACTCTTTCTGCTATATTATGCAGGAAGCTTTAGTCTTGTGCGACTTCGCTGGACATTCATCTTCAACATTACAGTATTTACAGTACATTTCACTTAAGCTTAAAGATTATCCGGGTATATTTAAAATATCAATATTGAAGTCATCAAATTTTACGCCTCATTTAATTGTAAAATTATATACAAACTTTCGTAATTCACACCGTCGCCTTTGTACCGGACAAAAGAAGGCATAACGTTCAGTTACCCCCATTTTCTTCAAGACAAATAAAAGTTTCGAAGAAAACAAATCAAAATCCCAATTTCGTTGGTTGCATTATTTATGTGATATTGCTCGGTGAGTGTCGTGTCGGTGTCTCTGCTCCCCTTTTCTTTTCTATGGTCTGTTTGTGCTTGCAAGTTCGACGACAATACTGAAAGATGAATGACTCAAGTTTTGTATTGCTGAAATTGTATACGCGCATAATCGTATCTAAATATATTATAATGAACAAATCTTGATGATATAAAAAACAAATATAAATTGTGTAGTGGTCTTGTGTTGTGTTATTCGACACACACGTATCTTATTAATATCGGGCGGTCGGAATGGCCGAAGACGTCCCCAGCGCCCGTTCTCTCCCAAATAAAATTGCCGCTATCTAAACAAAGAGCCCTAATTATTCGGCCGTGGCGGGCGGGGTCGCTCTCTTATGGGTGTTCTGGGGCCCATTTCGCTTCTCGTATAGGGCCCCGGGGACGAGCGGGCGCCGCCTAGCCAATCGGTGGATGGAGAAGCGAGCGATCCGCAACCTTTTTATAGGCGCTATCGGCGTCAGCGCTGGACTCTCTACCTCCCGCACCAACGGTATCTCAGGGAATTAAAAGTCCGAACGTACACCTAATTACTCGAATACATGTAGCTACGTTTATCAAGGCCAGCTCGATCCCGATAAGCTCTACAAAATTTATATTTGACAATTATATTAAATCTTTAAATCTTAAACAATGTAATTATTGTTCTGACAGAAGGCGGATACTAATAGTGTTTAAATATTGTTTTCAAGAATAATAAATTATCTTCTTTAATAAGTTAGAGTAGAAATATTTACGAGTGCCAACATGAAATTATGCTTTCCAGCTTTATTTTACTGTAGGGAATCATAGGAAGTTACTGTAATATAATATTTTATACCTATGACGAGAAGGAATAGCAGGCCGGTGGTTCGGATCGTATTTTAATTTGCACCCGATTTTATTTTGAGACAATAAATTGGATATAAAGGGTTTCCGAGCCGTTTTTGCCTCCGGGCGCATTGTCTTCGCCCTACGCCTTTGCAGCGTTTTCATTGTGTAGAAATTATGAAATAAAAAGGCGATATCGTGTGTCGGCGGTGGCGGCGGCGAGCGGAGCGGGCGGCGGCATGGGCGACACACGACACCCGCGCGGTCCACGCACCGCGCCCGCGCCTCTCGCCACCATTGTGCGCCTTGCGTGCCGCCATTCACCCGCCAGTCCCGCCACCACCGACTCATATTCGATTGCAGTGTTTTAAACATTCGATTGCCCTCGCCGGTATTAAAGGGTTCCCAAGAAGCGAGTACAATATAAGTTTTTTCACGTTTTGTAGTCTTTTACTCGGGCGAAGGGTACGTTCATTGTTTCTATAGTGAATTGCGCTCAAATGAACGGGTTCCGAGTATTCATGCGTTAAGTACTTTGAGATCGCACAAAGATAATAAGCGGGCGGGTAAGGGCGGTACAGGGTCACCTGAGGTGGCAACAATAAACCTCCTACTGCATTATGTTCTACTTGATTAAATATGATTTAAAAATGTTCTCGTAGTATTGCTGAATTACTTTTAATGTAGGTAAACTAATTACCATTTTAAATTAACCGAGTGTCTGCTTCTTCTAATCGCTAGTTAAATACGTATTAATCACGGAATAGAAAATGCGGAAGTAATAGTCATTTAAATGCGTGACTATAAATTTGAAATGTGCAGCGATTTTATGTTTTGCATAACATACCTTTAATTTATATCCTATTAAAAAAAACAGTTTTTATATCGAGAGTTAAGTACCTAAGTATCTAGGTGTATTTGCATTTTGGTGATTATTAAAATTAGAGTAGTAGTAATTATTAAAGTAGGTACATTATAAAAGCGGAATCCGTTGCATTACTACTTGAGACTTCATGTTTTATCCCAGGGGATGTAGGCCAATCCCGGTCGAGTCCCGAGCGGGAATCTCACACTGTTCAATTAAACTTTGACATCTACATGCGGACGCACCACTTTGAAGGCCACGCAGGGGACTCGAATCAAAACTTGCGTATCTTAAAATGCAATCTTTAAAGACCAAATTATCTAAATATAAAAGTATATAAAGGAGTCTAAATCTAATTATTTATTAATAAAGCACTTCTGTGGTCATGTAGCCAGTCTTTTTGTTTCTAGTTAAGTTTAAAATTGGCAAGTTATTCTTATCCTAACGCGACGAACGAAGTATTGTTCGCAAGACAAGAGTACCTGTTTATGTAGGTAGGTACATAATATATTGAACAGTAAAATTGCCTAAATCAAACAGTCCGTCTTATAGACAGCAGAAACTCTTTGCAGCGATAATGACATCAGTGGCGTGAAATTACAATGGACATCGATTTTCAACTTGATCGACCACTCGTTTTGCGTGCGGTACATTGTTTGATCAAGAGCGGAACCATCGCGATCGGTAGCTTCAACTATTGTGCTCGACTGGTCACCGTGGTCACTATTAGGTCATTGTGACGGGTCGGGACGACTGACTCGTCTGTAGTAACAATGGCAACGCGGCGGGGTCGCTGGGGGAGAGCGGCGCAAGCGTGGGAACCGCGAGGTCGTGCTGTGCTAGAATAACTGTAGATATACAATACCAAAACCATGAACTCCTATAAAATTAACGTTTCGGATACCTTTGAATAATGATTACTTCACGACACATCATCATTGGCCTGCCCTTATCCCATTATTTGAGGTCGGCGCAGTATAATTTCTTCTTCCCTTCATCTCTATCATAAATCAGGTCCACAGTCACACCTTTCTCACACATATTCTTTTTTACACAACATTACTTCACGATACATAAGCATTATAAAACCATACTGAATGGAACCTAAAGTAATGGCACCGTTGGAAAACACTATAGTTACAAGGTCTAACAGTAGTCCTATTTTGATACCACTTGTTACTAACCCACAAAGGTAGTGAGAGAGATGATCAGTGCTATCAGCTCGGAGATGCAAGCGGCGGCTAGCACGACGAGGTGTCGCCGAAGATACCATCACCTCTTGAATCTCGCCGCGCGACGCCTCGTCTATGATCTAGAATCGAGATTAAACCGATTACTTTTATTGCTGTAATTATAAACGAAGAAAGATTTCAAAAATTATATAATATAAGCGCAAAAAATGCTTCGAAACGCAATGCTAGATGCTGGTATGGTAAAGGAAATTGTTGTTTTTACTATTTTCCTAGCAATTTTTTTTCTTCTCTCCATAAAAACTTGGATTTCAATAATATTCATTGAAAAATTAACTGAATTGGTCCAGCCCTTCCCGAGTTTTGCTATTAGTGTCTAACATAATTTAGCGATTTATATTTATTTCTATAAATAAACTATGTAAATAAAGATATCGTTACGTTACATAACTTACGAAATTATACGTAGTATCTACTATATGTAATTAAATATTTTAGGTAGCTACTTGTACGTACATAATTTAATTATGTATAGACCAATGTTTAAATATTGTAGCGAATACTATCTTCAGTTGCTACATACAGCGCACTCTGTTGACGTTTAAGAAAATCAAATTAAGAGGCGGCTTTTCAGGGGTTGTGTTCAAAATCTGCTACGTACGCGCTACATCTGACATCTGTCGGAAAACTAATGAATTAAGTTGTGGGATGATGCTACACTGGATGTTTTCATTGTGTAGACTATTTATTGGGTTCCGTTAATAACTACTGGTTATTTTAATACTACTGGTTGGGTACAGGGCCGGTAGCAATTTCTTAATGAGGATTAAAAATTATATTGACTTAAAATTTGGATTAATTAAGACGAACAGAATAACAAACATTGTAAAAACGGCTGTTGGTGTCGTTACCTCAACAGTCGTTATAGTAAAGTAAATATAAACCACCTAAATAACGTAGGTATCTAAGTATCTACATCTACGTAGGTACACATTCATTGACTTGAGTTTTGAAAATAGGGAGTGATTCGGCATAACTAATACGCTTTGGACAGGTTTTACATTTAATTGTTCGTTCAACATTTTGCATGTTGGCTCTCCTTTGCTACTAGGTAGGTACACCTTTGCTCGTCTTGCTCTACTTTAGGACGGGTGTTGCAAGCACCCAAGAGATCTGGTTTTCAGTCAAAAATCACTGCTACGATAGCTTTAACATAAAAATTATGTATAATACTTATAATTAACAGTTTTTCAGATAGTTTTAAACTATGACTTAGTTATTATAAAACCCAAGTAGAAAAGACACTAGACTGAGACTGTAGTAACGACTGTTTAGTAAGTAGGAGTAGGTACGATTAAGGATTCAATCATGGTGGTCGTGGTCGTATAATTATTTTGATTTGTATTTAATTTGGTTTGGTTTAATTTGGTTTGAAGAGGCTGTTGAAAAATATTGTCCTCACGGTGGGTAGCTACTTGGGTGCCCACGTGGGTGCGTTGGGCGGAGCTCGGGCCGCCCACAACAACACCCACTCGCCACGCCCTCTAGTATTGACTGCATTCTGAAAATAGAAATACCTAGGTTCTAATTGTTACTATAAAATAGAAATGGTTAAACGGAAGTTCTTCAGTCTAGAAATGACCTTCGGCTACCTTCTGGGCGACGCAGGCACCAATATTATGTAAATATAAAAAAACACACATAGCTAAAACCTGCGTGTTTTTGAAGCCTGTAAAAAAACCGACTTCGATAGGTATAAATAATTAAATATAAATTTGCAAAATGTTTTCCATTGAGTTCAATAAAATTATTTAATTTTATTTATATTAGGTATCTTATATATCTTAATATGAAGGCCACCAATCACTACCGTTAATCGAAAAAGGTATTCTGAGTAGGTACCTACCTACTGAAGAACTCTCAGTACCTACCTACTGAAGAACTCTCAGGTATTCAGGTTAACATACGAGGTTTGTATCCATTGTATAAGTTCATACACCTTTAAATAATATTATATAATAAACATGCATACTATAGATATAATATTTTCATGCATAAATACCAAATTATGTATCGTATCACTGCATTCAATTTACCTAATTACGAGAAGTATCGTCGCTCGAAAACTTAATGCCTAAGTATGTCTTTCTTAAAACGGCAAGTCTCGCTACGAACACAATTCACAAAACGTATAATAAGCGCATTAATTAAGTGCAATACTAATTAAGCAACCGCAGATGTATGCGAACAGATAATATAATTTGCACACATCCACCTACATAGGTGAGTACTTGCATGGAGATAATTTTAACGCCGCTTTTTCATCGCCGATCAAAAGACTCCCGGTGGTAACAAATCAGCGAACAGAATCGTTTAACATAAAATTATTCTATTTTACACCACAATAATAAGAACGCAAGTCTATTTTCGTTTCGCCGTTACACATTTTAAATATTTGACAGCTGTCATAAGGAACTTCTTACATGCCGCTACTATGGAAAATAATTAACTTGAAGTTCATACAGTTACATAAAACGACTTATTAAATAAACATGAGCTTTAGCAAAAACCCGTATCTACAGTGAATTCCCTAATTTGTCATTCTTGTAACAAATGGTAGTACCTACGATACAAGGGATACAAAAAGTTTTCTTCATTAATACAAATTATGCGAGAGCAACAAAAAGCAGGGATCTTCATTAATACAATGCTCCACCGTTTAAAGGTAACTAGTCTCATTTAGTTACAATCAAGCTTTTGTAATTGTTTATCGGAAGCAGGTGACCACCTCTGGGCCGGGACAAGTTCTAATGGTCCTTAACACGCGTGAAATGAACGCCAGCCAGCGTCGACCACCCAAAAGAAGGATGCTCATCCGTTCGTAAGCGTTAGGTAGGTACATGACCGAAGTTGCGGCTGACCTATTCTTTCCAAACTTTATAAGACAACTAGCTTTGGCGTGCGACTTCATCTGCGTGAATTTATTTATGGTGTCTCTGTTTTATTCCGCAGAATTGAGTAATTAGTAGTATTAACGTCTTAAGACAAGCAAACAAATATTTTTTTTTAAATTAGAGATTTAATACCTACCCAATCATTATACAAGTTCATATTTGCTTAATGCTTATTCAAAGCCTTAATTTATCATAATACCTATGTATGTTAAAAAATGTACCTAAAATTTTATTTTATGGTTCACATCACACCAACGTAATGCTATAGGCAAATTTGGTACGACGCGCCACGGTGCTCGGTGAAATAACTGATTGAGGTATTTGGAAGCGATTTTATGGGAACACATAATTACCATAATGCCCGTTCAAGTTGCGGCCAGCGCCAAACTTCATTGCCACAGTAAGATAAGAAAAGTATGAACACGCTCTCAATATTGCATCAAGTCAATATAAACTTATACTGTTCTGGATGTCTGTCTTGTTTTAAAAAATCTATCCCTGTTCTAAACTTATATTACATTAAATTATTTATTTAGAGTAAAAAGTGTAGAAACATTCATAGTTCCGATACTTCCGTAAAAAAATATTATGATGAAAAGACAAAAACTTAAAGAGAAATCAATGAAAGATTACCCTACTTACTTACCGATTTTATTTAAATTTTTTATGACAATTAGATATACCAAGACCTACTCGTAAGATATATCCTAATTCATTTATACCACAGTACCTACCTATTTAAACAGGAACATTAGTAAAATAAATTTCCTACTTACTCGTATCTATTTAATACTTAATTTGAATAACGTAGACATCTTTACATCTACATTAAATAAGTTTTTACTAACAATTGACCTATGAACTTATCCTACTATGTTTTTTAGACTACGTTGTCAGTCACTTTTTTACCGCTCGGTAGAAAATCAGCGTATTCATGTCTTCATTGCTCATTGCCATCCTCATTGTGGTGAAGATTACATTTGGTATAAGCCGACGAGTTCTCATCTAAATTGAGTCATTTATTTGATTTCGTAGCGGTACATATTTCACAACGTGGATAAATTAAATATAATGTAATTTGCTTTGCTAGTGACTAATAGTTTGATTCTTCTACTTTAAGTAAAGTTCAAAATTTGTTACAAAAATACGGTAAGGAAATTTTTTCCTCCTGCTACCGTTCAAATAAATAGGTACCATAGGTATTTGACTACAAAATAATATTCTAATAAAAAAATCATTTCGTATAATAATAATAAATACCTATTCAAATGAGCCTATTTCAAATAGCCATCAAGTAAGCTTTTATATGTCAATTATTGAATCGATTACGACCCACTTATTATTCTCAATCGAAGTGATGGAAAGCAAAAGCAAAGGTAGCCAGGTGGACATGAACAATGGCTATTAAACAGGTGATAAACTATCAACTTCAGCGGCACGTGCGAGTCTAATTTCGTTTTGATTACTTTATTTCTAACATGTTTTCTAGTTTATGGTAAATAGGTTTAGGTACTTACCTTATTGCTTGTACCTATGAATTTAAATTAATGATTATTTTGTCTTTGGTAAAGGAAAACATTGTGGCAAAATCTGCATGGCTGAGAGGTCTTCGTAAAGTCCTCAGAAGGACTGTGAAATGCACCAACCGACACTTGGCCCGTGGCTAGCAATTAGAGAATACCTAAGGATTAGGGAGGATAATGATAAATAATTTAAAATCCCCAAACATCGGCGATATCTACAAAGTTTATTTCCTTTTTCTACAAAACGATTATGCCCTCTACGAATATACCGTTTTAATCAGTTGTCAATTTAAATAGGTAATTGAGATAAGTAAGAATTACCATTACATTGCCAAACATTTTGTGGAATATCTATATCCTGATAGTAATAATTTAAAGAGTAATTTATAATTACCTGATCCACATACTACACTATGGAATTTGCTAATATAAATCGGATGCTTTATCAAAACATTGGAGATAGTCATAAGAAGTGTTTGTAAACTAAATGGTCTTCGTCTTTGTTTGTTTCGGCCATTGTGCGTGATAGCTACGAGGACCGTTCGTCTTGACTTTCTCGGCATTTCCTGTTGCTCTGGCTTCTATATCGCGGTGTTATTGTCTATGATTCTACTTCCATTGTTGTTATTGTTTGAGTCTACGCGTTCACTGTGTCTGAGGCTTCGGGTTAGTTTACTGTTTGACATTCTACGTGAATAGCAAGTCGAGTACCAATGTCTTTGACTATGCTATCATCAATAACGTCTATTTCATGCTTATAGCTTGTATCATAATGCGTAGTATCTAATTCATTGGTTGTTGTTATCTATACTTATAATAAATCTGTAGAGAGGTCAATTCTGTACATGAAATATATTTCCAAAATAGCTATCAGGGGGTGATTAGGGATCGATACTGATGCCAAAAATGCAATCAGTAAAATTTTTGTCTGTCTGTCTGTCTGT
>DWQL01001321.1:0-11704 GCA_018231265.1 Noctuana haematospila
TCGTGAATGTCCACTGGTTGCAGTAACTACTTAACATCAGGTTGTCTGCTTGCACGTTTACTACTTATAAATGACAAAAAAGTTATAAAACAATATCAAAAGCACATCCAAGGAAGGCAAGGAAATAAAATATAAATAGAAGCATCTCCTGGTTCAAAACATAGTAACGTGGCAAACAGTAAAAACGTTCTCAGCTCGTCAGCACTTGATAGGTTTTTAATATGCCTCAAGCTCGGAGTAAAACAAAATCGCAAACGATAAATTATGGCAAGACTCATTCATCATGCATGGAATGTTAAAGACAGGAAATAAATACGTTTAGCTACCAAAACTAGTTTATAATTTTGGAAAGACGTATAGTTAGGAGAACCTTATTTGAGCTACTCGTAAGTTTCGCCATATAAACAATGAGTAATTAAATAAATTAAGAAGAGCGTCAATATAATTTTGTAATTAAGTAATCTTAATATTCGTATTTAATATAAATATTTTCGTACGATAAAGCAGAAATTCAGAAATTCATTTTAAAATATTTTAATATCGCAGAGAAAGTATCAATGTTTTACAATATTTCATACATGAAACCACTTAGGGTTGCATAACGTGTTCGAGTTGTGATGAATACGAGTACCGTCCTGTCCCGCTTGCGACTGTGTCGTAAAATATTTTCATTCCCGAAGTACTTGGCCACTCCAATCAAAGGTCGATGCTCGCAAGTTATTGTATGCAACGTTTATCATATAAATATTTAACGTTAACGTTGTCTTATGTTATGATTATGAAACCCTTGGCTATTGGAATACCGATAAGGAAATTCACATTATACGAGTATTATTACAAAAGTTACGAACTAGCAATATTTGTGGACTTTTGGTTAATATAATACAGCCGAACATAGAACCTCCTCATTTTTGAAGTAAAAATGTATAATATCAGTTCGTTACACTTCTCTTTATGGGTTTAAGAATATAAACGTTCCCCATGAAATGCACTTAATAAAAGATTCTGGGACAGTTATGACTGAAGAAAATATTTATACAGTCGCTATTTTAGAACGTTAAATCAGTAAATTTATATAATATACCTATATCGTCATAGTATTAAAGTAGAAATTATTATTACACTATTGTTCTATTGGGATATCCTTAAAAGTTTTGTATAGTCATAGTAAAAAGATTCACCACGATGCGAGTGTTGGCAATTGTTTTGGTTTTAATAAACGAACGAAACAATACATTTTAGTTAACAAGCCCGTGTCCAATTTTTGTGATTCCCGAGAATGTTTCGCAGTTCGCTCGCCCCAATTCGTGTTTATTACGAACGTGTGATTGTTTCAGGGAAAATTAATTCGGAGTAATGGACAACAATGCAATTTAGTGCTTTTTACCGTTGACATTTTAACTGATGAAGAAAGGGGCCCGGGAGGATCAATCTATGCACATGCGGGTAAAAAAATCCAAATGTTAAATAAAAAACTGCGCAGACGTATAAAGTTCAAATTTGATTTAATACATAAAATAAACAACTAGACCAACTTGTTTGAATATTCATGCTGCTTGAATTGTTAGGTATCAGTATCATATTTGTAAGGCGGATTTTTAAAACTTTTTCATCCATCACCAAATGAGTGTTGAAAAATTTCTTATAAACATATTATTCCGAATTAGGTACGAGTAGAGGTAGTGTGCTCGGATTGAACCCGGATGCAAAGGAATGAGCGAACATAACCTTATCTTATTCTGCTGTATTTATCTCACATTTTAACCACCAATCTGTAACTCACACTGATATATTTCGAACAAAACGCGACTGTTGCGAAATTGGAGTGAATTCAACTTTCCGCTTCAGTGAATCAGATGCAATACATCACTCGAATGTCACTTATCCCAGCTGTTGGAGCGACTTGACATGGCGTTCCCGACATGATCTCCGCTCGATTGGACATGTTACGAGCAAGTGGATATTAATCCATGCTAATCAATATGGATTGGCGCATTCGCAGCTCAGAACGTGTCAATAAATGGACCTTTTTCTTTCGAGTATATTCCGCTTTTTACTTATTCTACGTTAGATTTTTATTCAAACCTCATTATTTCACTCTTAACAATCTTCAGCACTCGTCAAATAAAGAGCACTTTATACCAGATATTTTTAGGTCTTAAACTTCTTTAGTGTGTTAATGAAGTCAACAGCGGAGTTCTTCAAATTCGCTTGAAGGATCAATATTGACGAAATTATGTCTATTCAAGTTATATAATTGAATTTGGCGTGTCGATTTAGGCGCTAGAAAAAGTAAAGAAAAATGTTTCGAGTTATTTTAACAAATTTATCATTTTATGGTAACCTACTTTTAGTGTACGAATAATAATTAGCTCTTTGTATTACTTTGTACTCCAAAGAAGTAATTCGGATCCAAAAAAAATCGAACAAAGATTTTAGATATTCCTTGATTCAAAATATATAATAATTATTATTATATACCTACCTATACCTGCTTATTGTACACAGTAATCTAAAAACCAATAATAAACAGTAAATATAATAGTTCATACAAAAGGCAACTTTATCGCTAACTAGAAATTTCTTCTAGATAATTTTTCGTTGAACGACATAGGAAAGAAGGAAATTACATAATTTAACAATAATTTACAGGTTTCGCACATCTTGCCAATTCTAAGTCATGGCTCTCCAAAATTTGATTTAGTTTTACGATTGTACTAACATTGCAATTGTTATGTACCGCACAAACACAAAAGTACGATTCAGTTGAAACATCTGGCTAAAAAGTTTGTTAAAAATTTAAAGCTACTCGCAGATGAAGCCATCACACGTCAACAGCAGCACGTGTCCCGGGAGGCGGGCGGCGGCGTGAGGGCGGGCGGCGGTCACTCGTTAATTACCATTAACGCGCGTCGTCACTGCGTGTGCCGTAATCACTGATCCAAGCGATATTTGTTTTGTTAATCGTCCAGCGCACACTAAACGTGTTCGACTTGATAAGTTATCATTTAACTTGAAACACGTAATAGCTCCCGCTAATCAATATTATCATTGTCCTTTGGACAAGAAGGTGTTATATAGATAAATAAATACTATTTTACACTATTTACACTATTTTAGTGCTTATAATTTTAAGACATTATACAGTTGACACTTTTTGACAGGGAATGCACCTATGTACAGTGCCGATGCCAACTTTAAACTTTTATGGTTGATTGTCGATTGAAAATAAATAATACGTGGCATTTAATAAAATCAGCATTAATATACTTCGTCACGTTACAACAATCAGCCAATCGCAATTGAGCCGCATATGCCGCTATAGGCTTATACGAGCCAACTGTCAAAAAACTGACAGGCCCTTCTCTTTACTAGATTTTTTTTCCATAATTATTGCATTAAAGCTACGGATTGAAGTAAAGTCTAATAATTGATAACTGATAATGACAATTCAATATTCGTTTAACAATCACATTTTTTTTCTATTTTAATTATGAAATTGAAAAAACGTAAAGATAATAACTTTATTGACGTCATCGAGTAGTACATCTCACATCTCATCCCATTTTCGAATACTTTTGTAAACAACTGCTGTGTTTTCAGTGTAACAGGAAAGCTTCTCAAACAGCATGGCGCGAGACGTACCTAATCCAATTCATTTCATGGGCCATTACTTTCATTGTTATTGTGAGAAATAACGACCTTCTGAGGAATTGCAGGTGGCACCGGGGGCCGGGCCTATTCCTGCCGGAGATCTGTTGGATTGAATAAATCGTATCACACATTTTCAAATCAAAGCTGAAAAAAACACGAGAATAATATGTAATTTATAAAAAAAATTGCTACTCTTTTGCTTTTCCTCTTGTCCTGTTAATGCCGCCTGTAACTACCTCATTGTGTCAACAACAACTTATTTTGCATATTGTCAAATATCCTATTGCAATAAATCAACGCAAAAGTTTATAACCACTGAGAAACGAACTGTAACAGACACAAATCAGTTAGAAATTTCACAGAATGAGTAAAAACTTTTTGTACCCTAACACGGGTATCAACGGTTTACGGCAAACTATATTAGACAATTTAGACATTTATTAGAACGCACGACACAAAATTCTACTTATCTATCCGAACTGTCTAACCATTTTACGCCTACCAAAAAGTTGAAAATTACTGGATAAATAATGCAAATATATTAAAAAGAGACACGTAACTAATAAGATAATTGAATACATACGATGCGTACAAAGAACCCACGTTTAACGCAAGCGCCTAATTGAGACAGTAATCAAATGAGCTGTCTGTCGCGCGACGTCTAATGGCCTATTACTCCACGCCTCTTCTCTCTTTGTTATGTAGTATTAATTGAATTAAATTTCGGCTTTAAATTCCGCTTCTAAAAAAAATTCACAGGAAATCGTCTCAAAGTTTCCATACTCGGAGATCTCTTTTAACATCTATATGAAAAAATAATTGACCAATGACGATACCAAAGCATAGTACCTGTTGTCCTTAAAAGGCATAATAATATACAGAAGTATGAACTCGTATAGGTTTAATAACCTGACGGATTTACCTTAGTCGTTAAATCATGGGCTCTTAACATTTTGAAGCTATGTTCTTCTATATATATAAAAATGAATGTTTGTCTGTATGTCATCGATGACCTCAAAAACTACAGGAACGATTATTATGAAAATTGGTATATATATATATATGTATTTTTCCACGGAGAAGGTTTGTATAATATGCTCCATGATGCCACTCGCCGATTGTCATGAAAATCAGTATGACCATGTATTTTTACACAGAGGAAACGAATATGATATGTTCATAGATGTAAGTCGCCACCAGGCCAGGTTGTTGGCGTAGCAACGCGCGCCGGGTACAGCTAGTATATTATATAATACACCAAATAATCACTAAATTTAACGTGAAGTAACATATCCTAAGAAGGTTGGCATGGTGAACTTCAACAGACACTTTCATGCCCCTAAGGGAAGACCCGTCCTCAGTACTGTAACAGAGTTAGTTTGATAACGGACCGAACAGCAGTATGTAGATTTACACCAAATACTCGATAAAAACAAAAGCGGTTCTTAATGACAACTCAACATTGAGTGTACAAATAGTGGATGAATTACGATTTACCCTGGGGGAGAGATCGAATTTCACGAGAAGCCGCGGAGGGCTCGGCGACAGTGCAATTAGCGCGTGTCGAGCCGGCGCCGACAACTGCGAGATGATGTCCTCGCCTCTTGCCTGCTTTGTTTCAGAAATAATCGTACCGTTACTATTTTTAAGGTAACTTTTATGTCTTTATTTTCGAAATAAATAAAATGATACTTTACTCTCCACCAATTTGCAGTTGACCAGTCTGGTGGTAATTTTTCCTGCGATTAACAAGAGTAATAAAGGCATTTCTCTTAGTACCAGCTGAAATCACAGTAAAGTAAGTAAGGGCTACATAAATAGTCTTTTAAAAAAGATACGCGTTCAATCTCGCCCAGTTTTGGAGCCGAAAAATAATTCTTTACTCTATCTTGGTAATTTATTTCGTCTACGAGTAGCGATGAAAGTAAATAGAAGTAAAAAATTCGAAGTGTTTTTGTATAATTTTTCGTTTCGCGTGTTTACAGCAACAAACCACATTCTTCAACTACGAAATATGTGTTTCGATACGAGATATATTTTTGTAATTTAGCAACGATCAAATGAACTTCATTTTACGCAACTACTCGTACTCGTATGTACAGTGATCTATTAATCCCAACACTTTTTTTTGTATTTTGACGATCGTCCTGTTGTTGTTAAGTAATTTTTAATTTAGGAATAGCTTGATTAAACGATTCCTTCAAAAAATTAATAGTCATTTATTGGTTGCTTCAGAGGTATCAGGTTATTTCTGTGTTTGAGATAGAACTTGAGATAAATCTTCGCTAAAATTCCATCCAACTTTTTGAATTAACTTGAATAAATTAATAAATTACGTTTGGTGGAAGAAAACATTGAGAAACAACTTGCAGATAAAACTTTGCTCAGTTTTCCCAAAAGGCTTTTTAATTGTCCGCCTAGACACGACAGTGCGAGCGAGAAGGCATTTCCGGAAGACTTTTCAGAATAAAGACTAGAAGTGTTAGCATTATTATAAAAAAAGCTATGAACTTTGATCATAATTTAATGTTATTATTTAAATAATTAAATTAAGTCATTTATTATTTAGTTTTTGGAACTGAGTTTTTACAATTGTTTATACATTATGCGTAATTTATTACCACAAATCAAAATAATTCTTCATGAGAATATTTCAGTTTCCAACTAAACACAAGTGTGCAAACACTCAATACAACATACTACGAGCAAGATAG
Organism: Noctuana haematospila; assembly: GCA_018231265.1. Taxonomy (NCBI): domain Eukaryota; kingdom Metazoa; phylum Arthropoda; class Insecta; order Lepidoptera; family Hesperiidae; genus Noctuana; species Noctuana haematospila. The sequence goes on from DWQL01001321.1 coordinate 6,369, forward strand.
CTAAGTTCGCAAATACAAACTTGGTATTTCATACACTTCTAATTGGTTCCAACTAACTTGGCGCGTCTGCAAACTGCGGAAATTTCGAGTTCGGAACACGCCTGCACGAACACTAATGCCTACTCGATACCTGTTTCATAACTTGTAAGTTGTGTCTACTAGAACGAAGCAATAATGAATACGGTAGGATAACTTCCTAATATTACATGTATTAAAAAATAATAACACTAATATTTAAAACTGAATTCAAGCTATTCATAAAAGTATGAAATGATTTTAATTAGAAAATCATGTTCCAAAAACTAGAGTCCGAAATAAAGATTATTATTATGTCTGTGAGTCTGTCAGAAAAATGCTGACTGTGTAACGTATGCAATCCATTTAGATGTTCTGTATGTGCTGATGTGCTGTATCTCCGAAGTCTAAGATCAACACATCGACGTTATTTGTCCATGTGGCCAACTTGAGATATGCTCTATGCTCTTTCATATAAAAAAAATCTTCCAAATCGTTTTACAAAGGACGGCGATATCGATGAACATACATAAAAAAATATACACCTGAACATAGAACCTCCTCTTTTTTGAAATCGGTAAAAAACCCCCACCGTCACGTTTGTTGTCCGTTGAACACGATAAACCCAAATGTGTTTTTTTTTTTCAATGTTAATGGATAAATTTCAATGTTAATGGATAACATTTTAAAAATATGTTTCTTTGTCAATTTTCTCTCTATTTTTCAACATTTGTATTCTAATTCATTCTACATACAATCAATGTTAAAAATATAGGTATTTGAATTATGTTTTCTATATAGTTAGTTGCTGGGAAAATTTCCTAAACGAAATAAATCAATCGAATGAAATTTCTTACACCGTTCTTCGTTAATTGATTTTCTTGTTTCACGTAACAGCAATTTAAATTAATTGTTTAAACACAATTAATGGATTACTTGTTGACAATCAAGATTTCGAAACATAGATTGATGATATCAAGTATTTTGTTGAAAATGTTGATGCTGTAATTTTTGTGTGGATTAAATTTTTCAACAACTAACATGTAATAGAATAATATGTCAAAGCAAATCATTCCAAAACTTTTAGAAAATGGTAACTTACTTGTTTGTTTTTCAGCACATCGCGCGATAGTCACAAAACTTCTACAATCAACACCAAGTCATGTTAGAAATAATCCATAAAATTAAAAATATCGAACTAAACCAATACCTCGAAAAAAAACTGAATACGATTCGCTCAGTACAGACGAGTAAAGTTTCGGGAGAACTCGACTCGAGATGTAGAGACATCCACGCGTAGCGAACGCCGAGCACGGACTGACAACAGACGCTTCAGTCATACGGCGGCTGACGCGAATTAATGGCCCCTCGGAGCCGCGTAGCACCGTAGCACGTAGTCTGTAGACCGCCTACGAACCTGCTGTCCATCTTGATTTTCTTCGCTATAAAATTATGAGTGAGATTTTGTCCCTTTTAGTTTTACATTAACAGAACTAAAATAGACCAAAATGTATTTGAAAGATTTCTTATCTTTAAAAAAAGGTTAAAGCATGTAATTGCCGTTTTGTACTGAAAAATTCAAAAAAAAATTTCTAAGTTAAAATATATTTATTTAAATAAAGTACGAGTACCTCCCTCATTGTCACATCTCATTCCACTATACATGTCTGTTATCTTATGAGAAGGTCATTTATGCCTTCGCGGTAGAAGTCTGGGAACCTGGACTCAAGGCAGAAGACATTTTGAATTGCTTCCAGGGCAGCAAATAGCTGAAAAAAATTGTAGTCAGTTAAAGCAAAGTCAATTATTTTATTCTTACTATAGCCCGAGCATGCGGGACATCTGATGTGATCATTGCAGACCATGAAACAGCACATGCTGTCGACTTTGCTGCACTGCGAGTGAGTCCGTCATCATAATGTACATCACAAACAATTGATCTACAAAATAATTCAGTACTTTAACTAAATAAATAAGCACCTAGTCAAGGTCACTTTGAGCCCCAAATTCGTAAATTCACGTCTACTTAACAAACAACAAGCAAGCCACAACTTCGAGTATTAACGGGAATCCAGCGATATAATTCTGAAAAAAAAATCCTTTTAACGTCTTAGAAATACAAATCTGTATAAAAGATTCAGTGTTTTCAAGTTGGTTGTTTGATCACTAAGCGTCTAAATGGGGCCTTTTATATCAGTTGACGGTCATAATATTTCTAAAAAATTACTGGGTTTGCAATAAAATAAAAATATAATAGAAATAAAGGTATTATTGGAAATTTTATGGACTTAATAAAAATGATTAATAATTAAGATAACGTCAGTAATGATTCTGTAAACAAAATTTTAACGTGTTGATCTTAAAACGGTCAAAAATTAAAACACCCACAAGTTCCGTTGCAGGCGTTCTCAAATACTTATTCAGTTTTGTTTTGTAAAGAAAATCACATTTATCAGTTGCCTTCCAGATTTATTTCTAGACCCTAAGAATGAAACAAACAGAATGATAAAGTAGGGCGCAACTGTTTGTATAGGCTGGTATCGACTCACACATGACGTCAGACTGGCTGACAGTCGACAGATGGAATTCCGATAGAACTAACACGAGTCTCACAAACGGCGCTCGCGCACAAATAAACAGTTCCGTCCAGTGCAGGCGCAAGATTAGAAATTAAGACGGAAACGTATATTATACTAGCTTGTCCCCGCGACTTCGTCCGCGTGTAATTTAGAATCGAGCCCTAAAAACCAAAAATACACTAGATTGGGCCAAGGAATCACGTTGTCCCTATACAATCTTTGCAGCCGTTTTTCACCCCCTTAGGGGTAGAATTTTGGAAAATCCTTTCTTGTCGGATAACTACGTCTTACAAAGAACAACCTAAAAGTTTCAGGTCTCTACAATCAGTGGTTTAGGCCGTGCGTTGATCCGTCATTCAGGACAAAGCATTTTATATGTATAATTCCCTTTAAATACATTGAATTAGAATGCTGCTCCCAGTGTGTTGTCCCAGTCACGGCACCCACTGCACAGGGAATCCTAGGGTGAGGCTATGAGTGTGAGAGGTTATTTTTTTTTATATCACCTTATAGACAATTTAAAATCTCGTAAAATTTCAATCATCGTAACCAATATCTTAAGTAAGCGTCCCCCCACTTTTGAATGTCGGCCATTCCTGAGACACGCTATCGTGTTTGTACGTGTGACATTAAGTTTATTGAAATAGCTTAGTTTTAATACGCACTACTTATAAAAACCGCTGTAAAATATTATTTTAATTTGATACATATATCAAAATCTTGCAGTAAATAGTGCAAAAAGACGTTTATCTTATCTGTTAATAACATATTTACTAGTGGCTTCTGCAGTATGCGCTACTCGAAGTAACTAAGTAAGCACACAATGATAACAAAAAATCAAATGATAAAAAAAGTAATTTAAAATAAAATTAAAACAACTCATCTAAACGATTAATAATATTGAACACCTGGACTTATTAATTCAATGTTTTTACAATTGCAATATGGTAGTTCTATCATACTAAATCGTGTAGCGATCAACTGGGAGTTAGGTCAGACTTCCGCACGCCTTAACTGCGATCAAAGAATAAAGAATCAAACTTATTATAGTTATTATAGGTCTCACAATTTTCACCACGGAACTTCACCGCTCACCGCCTCCAAGTTGCACCAGGCGTGGTGACCGCAACAGCTGTCACACAGCATTAGTGAACTTGCTACACGAAACAGGAACGTGATTTGAAGTACTGGATACGACTGCGAATCCATCCTCACGTATTGCATTGCTCGTAATCCGGGTTATTCCGGGTCAGTTCGGTTGTTGTGAGCAATCAGTTTATTATAATATGATTAATTCAGTGTGTAATGTTTGTAGTAGCAAGTTAACTATTTTATAAAGTTTTGCGTTGTGTGAAAATAGTAATATATAATACAGTAATATGTATCATTTGTATGGACTTCAAAATAGATTAAAAGAATTAAAATAATATGTCTATTTCCTTCTTACTACGTTTACGTTTAATCTAGGCAATATACCATTTTACCGTTTTACCACTAACAATATATTTTTATTTAGTACTTAAAGCACTTTGATGTAATACATACTAGTAACAACATCATATTATTTTAAAAACTGGACACTTAACTACCTAGTTTTGAAGTTGAAAAATTTGATATAGATTTTTTGTAGTCCTGAATTTTATGGATGATATAGACGCTGTAAAACTCAAGGTCATGAAAAATGTATTATTTATACAAATTGAAACTTAAGAAATAAACCTGGCCACTCTTTAATATTGCAAAGATGATTAGATACTGTGGATAGCTTAAGTAGGCATTGTCGGTAAAAAAGCCTAAAATTATTCGTGAAATATAAAGCGGAAAATCATATTATACATAATAAATGTATGGCAAGGTGAAAAATTCCCCTACCGTAAGATAGTTGTGACAAAAATTGTTTTTCATAAATCTGCCGCAACTAACCATTATTTATCACGCAATAAGCGGCAAAACAAGATGTAGCCGAGTGGAACAGCGTAAATTTTCCGATTTCCCCGCATTGTTCCGCCCGGGGGGCACAAATGCAATCGGGATCCCATTTTCCCGCCGTCCTTCCTTAATCCATTAAAGTAGCTCAGTGCTCTAAATTTCTACAATGTACATCAAAGGTCCTCGCGAACCGCCCGATAATTCTGTTATGATAAAAATTATTATTTTCGTCAGACCCCACGAACACTGGGTGCACCTTCATTGCTTGCGATCGCAGAGAGCGATTATTGTGTAGTTAAATTACACTGCAGTTTAACGTTTAATACTTGTACTGTGTACTGTTAAGTGTTTAAAGCGTACTGTTGAGTACACTCTCGCAAGTACACCTCGAAATCGCGATTGCCTTTAAAAATGCTTACCTAAAGGCCGATTTGCAAATGCTTATATTCTGAGATTTTCTTATTAGCATACTTAGAAACAAAAATTAATATACTAAAAACAGATTAAATAGAAAATTTTCTGTTGTTTACAGTTATACAACGAATTTTAGAATAATTTTATATTTTGTAACTGCTAAAATACCACGGCAAGTTTTATCTAAATTTCGCGCAGTAGATAATTAATTTATATATTAAATTTAAAAAAATAAAAGAGATAAGAATTTCTACGATATTTTCTTGAAAATCTAAAATACCTATTCAGATAACATAAAGGTTGTCTGTCTACACTCAACAAGCTTTCTGTTTCTTTCCGCTCCGCTTGCTATGAAGTACGCAGCCTGACGGAGCTATTGGGTTCACTGAGAGCTTTTAC
>DWQL01001322.1:0-11703 GCA_018231265.1 Noctuana haematospila
CACCTTTCCACCGAAACACAAATGAATTGCTTCATTAGCTTCACGGCAGACATGGGTGCAGCGGTGGTACTTCCCCTTCGAACCATACAAGTTCTACCACCTACATTATTATTGATGTTATGATTGATGTTATTTTAAAATCAATTTTTTTTATTGACCATAAGGTAGTTAGTTACATACATTTAATGAAAGTTAAATAAATCAACCAGTTAATCGGCTTTAGGCGCTCTGGTTGTCGGTTTTGTTTGGGTGTCGTGTAACAATGTGTGTTTGTTCTGTGCACGGTCAGTACGCGGGCGGCGTGGCGGGTGTGGCCGGCGTGGCGGCGGTGGGCGGCGCCAGCGGCGGCGTGGCGGCGGCCGCCAGCCTCGTTAACGGCGCCTCCGTGGTGCCGCCCGCACCCGACTCTGCGCAGCACCACCAGCCCTTCGATGTTCAGGTACGTAAACAAATATGCACACAAAATGTATTTCAACGCGCTAACAACATTTCAATCACTTCTTATAAATAGAGTTGTGTCAGTTGTCGAAGGAAAGTTCAACTGAAGATGTGTAATTTTGTAACCAGAATATTATGATTTCCGTAAACCGATACTCGCGCAGTCTTCGTTTTCGATACTTTTTTTTATATTCTGTACAGTACAGCTAATTCAATGAAGCAGTAATGCTGGTGATAGGGCAGTGTCAATGTCTGAAATATTCAATTCTGTCTATACACTGCTTTTACTTTTTGCTGTGTTACATAGATTCTTCATACTTCATTTACTGGGAATTTTACCTATAGATTCCTAAACCGCTGGAGTTGCCATAGTAAAGTATAGTAGTCTTCAAGACAAGATGAAAATTCACTTTTTGTTAGTATCATTTGGCTGGTATTCCACGTTTCTAGATATTAAAATTATATAAAGGGTTATGCCTGATGCAGTATCATATTAATAATATATTTTATAATTAAGATGAAAGACAGTCTATCTGCACTTCTTCCACAAAAGCTTAAAAAAACTACTGGAAAATTTGTCCCAATAAAAGTTCTAAAACCAGGTGACTATGCTTATCGGCGTCTTACAGACATTGAACGTATTTGAAACATGTTTAGAAAACATTTTTTTTGAAGATTTTTCACTTTAGCAAGGTTGCGTCGAGAATAGTGTAGTCCTTGATCGTAACCGTTCTGCCCCACTATTCTCGCGCTGTCGCGAGTATTGCCCTAGCGGATAAACGGTCCCCTATTCACTACATTCGTCGCTTTGCTCCTGCCGGTCTAGACTTCCATTAAAAATCCGACGAAATCCTCTTGTCGGATTACGTGATAAGACTTGCCGCGTTACGCAACATGTGCGCGGCTACACGACGGCCCTGTGGGCAGGGACGTAGGGTAGCCATCATATATAGACAGTTTACAATATACAATATGTGACAAATTCCAAAACTACCATAAACATTGCGCACGAAGTTTTCTTTAAATTCCATTTTTAAGCAAGGAATGACCAAGACTTACTTATGCTAGTCTACGGGGAATCTTGCGTGGGAAAAATAATGGCTTATAAGTAGCACGACCTATTTCAGCAAGGGGACTTGAAAAATATCTACTACCGGGCGCCTCATTGCAATGATCAGTTTGGAACAGAAACATTATTCAGTATAAGACGAGTTCATAATAATGTTCACTCCTCAAAAACAAGTGGCTATGCAAATAATTTTAGGCAATATAAACAAAGATGCGTTATCTTATCAAGTTTGAACGCGCTAATCTCAGGAACTACTGTACCGATTTAAAAATTATTTTCGTATATTAATATATGATAGCTACATTCATGAGGAAGGTTATAGGCGGCTATCAAGCAGTACGTTACTATTCATAACGCGGGTGAAACCGTGTGGCACATCTTCACTAAACTAAACTTGTAATTGGCCATGTTTTGTTACTCCTGTATTCTAGATTGTAAGTTAGCTGTAAGTTTTTCAAAAAATTATAAAATAAATAAAAACTTAAAAGTATCAAGTTAAACTACGTATTTCTATGTCTTGTGGTAGTGTATATTGATCGTAATATGTCTACTATTAATACTTTTCTATTCTGGGTGCTTTTTAAATTTAATTTAATTTTACTTTTGTCTACAATGTTCAATGACATTCAAATAGTTTTTATTATACTTTATTGAACTGATGTATTCAAACATTAATAAAAAATAACCACATTTTTTGCATTCATTGCACGTGCATTTGATTGCACAAACAAATTTCATTTGTTTCTACAATCGACAATGGCTTAAAATTATCAACATGGAGTATCAGAAACATTATAAAGGGCATAAAATCTATTAAGTGATAATTATTTATAAAAAAAAAATTGTTAACGGCGTTATTACCCACAAAAGGTATATAAATAATATGTATAATTGATCCAAGCAACGTATTTGAAATTATTGTCTTATATTGTGACAAACTATAATATAATTGCTTTGTAATTTATTCCTTCATAAAAAGAACACAATACATGATTGTCGTTTTAACAAGTTTCGTTTAGATTAGCTCTCTGTTGTATTTTTTGTAGCTTTTTATGGAGCAAGGTCACTCTTTTAAATGTTCATTAAAATTACCTGTCTGTTCACTTTGTAGTCGCCTGCTGTTTGTCTAAAAACGTACGCATATTTAGTAAAACAATTAATCTAATGTAAGTTATCCAGTTATGTAGTATGTGGAAATTGTAGGCATCGACATATTACGACTGTATTCGTGGGGGTTATGTGGTTAGTTTCTTTGTCAATTTAACATCTATTCATATAAAATGCTTTGTTCTGAATGACTGACTGACGGATCAACGCACAGCCTAAACTGCTGATCGTAGAGTTTTGAAACTTGAGTGTGTTCTTTGTATGACGTAGGCATCCAATAAGAAAGAATTTTCCGGAATTCTTCCCCTAAGGGGGTCAAAAACGGCGGCAACGTTTATACGGGACAACGTGATTCCTTAATCCAATTATGAAATCCGTGCTGATGAAAACGTAGGCATAAGCTAGTCATTAATAATGTCCATGTAAATTTTTCCAAACCTAAAAATTCTTGAAATACTTTACTTTAGAGCCTTTGTCCATAGTCAGAAATTTTTATACAAATAAAGCAACAGAACAACCGTGTTGTCGTCAACGAACCGTAGGCATTGTTGAGATATTCTGATGGTGGCGTTACCGTTAGCGTTATGTAGGAACTCGACGCGTGTTTCGTAAACGAGAGACTATCTCCGGTCGTGTTCTCACGTCGCACATCTACAAGGAAGCAATAAAGCTACACCCTAACTGCACATACCATTACCGATTGTAACGGCAAACACATATGATAGATATAGATCGGGCGATGTCATCCACCGGCACAGCGGCGTGTCAATAATGTCTTATCGAATTGATGTAGTGAACAGGCCACACGGGAGGTTTCTTAACATTATCCTAGCTCACTGTTTGCTTTGTGAACTTTATATGTATTTGTTTCACTCAAGCTCATTATGTTGAAGCTCTTGTCTTGAATATAGAAAAAAGATTTTATGGTTGGCAGGAATTCTTGTTAACTTTACTGCTGCTGCTCGTTTAACATAGTATTCTAAAATGATCTTAAAGGTTGTAAGTCAATCAATCATCAACTGATGCGTTATTGATGCCAAAACAGCCTTATCACCACCGGAAAAAAAATGAAACTGTATTTACTATATTAAACGAATGAGATACAAACGTAAACAGTTATTAATAAAGTCAGTATTATAGGTATTGAGTTTTTGCATTATACAATGTTTTACTCCAGATTGCTGCACAGTTAGCAAATGCCACGAGTTCAACGTACTTACATTATTGCTACCTGCAAGCTATTGTAATCCGCAATCCGTGTGAAAACTGCAGCCATAGCAGCCTCACACGGTAACTTTATGGTTAATGAAAAGGTTCTAACTTTAACCGAAAAATTTATTCATATATTATAAATTTTCATTTCTAATCTTGTTACTTTTGCGTGATCATCATCATTGTTGATCATTTTACAAAAGTTTGCTTTGCAAAAGAGCATAAGAAATAGAATATGATTATTTAACACTACAGACACTACTCGCCGGTTTCTGAAATGTTAATCAACACAAAAATCATCTAATCAACAGTCCAATTTATTGTGAAGTGTATTAAAAACATGATTCATTATATTCTTTGATTTATCAATGTGGGGTGTTCATAAAAATATGTAATACATTATGTTTTACTACAGAATTGTAAGTCAAACACTGACTTGATTTGAGTTTCAGATGCTACGTTTCAGAAACTCAAATAGATTTGATATATCTGTTAATATACGTGTTAGTCAATTAAGATTTCGTTTTGAGCCGTTCAAAAACCGGCGAGGAGTATTAAATAATAATATTTTATTGTATTTCTTCTGCTCTTTTGCAAAGCTAACTGTTATAATTCCTTATATTGGCTGATATATCACATTCAATAGCATGTCACTTAGTGCATCTGATCAAAGTCAAAGTCAAAAGTGAGATCAACTTCTTTAATTCATATACAGTAGGTATTTCGATTCTTTTCCAACTCTCTTTTTTGTGGAAACCAAACGAATCTCTTCACTTCACAACATTTCAACGTACTGGTTTATCTAACTTTTACTAACTAAGAAAGGATAAAAAGATTTTTCCTTAAATATCGGAGATATATTTAAATATTGAAAACGGCCGTAAAAAGACTGGTTGGATATGCCTAAGTTCATCTATTGACGCGAAGTTAGCTACATTTGCTTTTTTTTTGTCGTGAAGAGATAAGTATAATATTATAATATTCAGGTTTGTACGTATTGTCTTTCTTGTTGTAATTTCTTAATTCACTGTACCTATGTATAATTAACGGTCGTTCACTTGACTATTCATTACTGGCAATTAATTCCCGCGGGTGGCGCTCCGCGGCGCTGAGATCGACCTCGTGGGAAATTAAACTGTGCGCGGCCGTCTTCTGCCGCCGCGCCTCCGCGCTCGCTCGCCCAACCTCGGCTGGCTTCGATGCGCCTGGCTCACGTATGAGCACTTTCTCTTGAGGATTTCCCTGTTTTTCACATAGCTCGATACAACTAGAATATGCCTATTGTACACAGTGCATTTTTCAAACTTAACAATAGTTCGTTCCTCGTTATGAATAATTAACAATGTTGTAGCAATTCCTATTATTTTTTCTGTAGATGCGTAACACGTGGCTCAAGTTATTTAATAATCAAGAGGGTATTGAAATTAGTCTGCGGCTTGGAAAGCCCACGTGAGTGGCTCATTAAATATGTAACTGTAATCAGTATGGTGCTCGCAAAGTTCTCTCACTGCTGCGGTATCAAACGGGAGGGACACTTTATTTAGCTGCTGCGTATTAAATTCCTGGCCACACCACTAGTGACTTTCGTATAACTTAGCCTTCATATATTATTGACCAATATATTTATGTTGAATGGTAACTTACACAAAAATAATGAATTTAGTTAACGACGTACAAAGCGTGATTGTACATTTAACCGTTAAATCCGTATTGCGTTTTATCGTGACGACGACGCTTTCTTTCGCCTTGGCGGAAGGAGCACGTAGACCAGTGTTGCAACGAACCGAACGGCAGCCCTGAATCGGATCGGAATCGCTCGGCCGCGCCCGATTGCGCCGCCACGCATCAGCGACCGCGGAGAAATTGAAGTGGTCGGACCGTTAGAAGCCCCGCTAGTATTCGTAACCACTTGCAAAACTTCTCGCTGCTAATTGTTCCACAACCGCCGATTGCTGGAATTCTTCGTTACGTCTATTTCGATTCGCTTGAACTCCTGCGATTTTGCTTACACTTGGGATTGTAAATTCATGTTACAAAATTCAAATTGCTCTTTTGTGATAATGGAGCACCCGCGACACGAGCTTCGTAGCGGTGTTTGCTCAAAGAACAATCTCGCCAAGCCCGAGGGCGCGCTCAGCTAAGTTGCGCGTCGTCCGAGCCGCGGTTATGAGATTATTCTCGCTTTGACGACCCGCTTCATTCGCATGCACCGCGATGCGCTTTTAGTTTCGCTCCGTTTATATTTAAAATCTTAATTGGCTACTTTAACTTGACTCTTTACCAAAAAGGCACAGTGTTTGTGTTAACTATGCAATATTTGCATGTTTAGTGCACTTTTGTACAAATAATCTATAGGTATAAAAAAATTAATGGTTAAATGTGTTGTTAGCTCAACACTCGAGGACGACTGGACCAAGGTCATAATCTATTTCAGGATAATTTAAATCTTTTTTGCAATGAATTTATTTCTTCAATAATTGGTTCAAAAAGACTGGCAGGAAAAAAATATTAAGATGAAATATCTCTCGTTTCATCATCACTGAAAAAATGTATGGGGTAACTTTAAAATTTATTCTTTCTATACATTTATACTTACCTTTAATTTTGCTGCCTTTTTCTGATGACTTTGCTCTGACCTGACTTCCTAATTTTCCAGAAAGTTTACAACTGTCGAATAGGTTCTCGATCTGCGGTCTGTACATGTAGGTGCCGTTATATTACTCCGAAAGAAAAAAATATCTTACATCGTAGACTATACGTGGTAGTTATGTATGTCATCGTTGTACCAACTGTGCCACCTAGATGCACTAATTGTTTTGTTTCGATTATGAAACAGCGGTGGTTTCGATCGATCGTTCATGGCTTAATTGATGCAATTCGATGATCGTGTTAGTGAATGTGTCGGATGAGTTATAACGTGTCAGGAGATTCGAGATGGGCGAGAGACGTGAGAGCAGTAATTTGTTCACAGCCGCGGCCGCACCGGAGATAACGCCCGCCTTATTGCCTGCGCCGCGCCTCCGCTCTCTAACTAACGCTTATTAAACTTCAACAACGCTCCCGCTGATCACTTCACCTTGTTGTTAACTCTCTAAACTTAGATTAATAGTTCTCCTGACCTTGTTTGTAGCTATGTATTTATTTTCTCTGATAAAATGCAACTCCTATATGTTTATGTAGGAGTTGCATGTACTTTCACCACACAATTACTATTGCGATCTGACACGTTCCCGATATGTAGTTTTCTGACTGTTGTTGTGTAAGCAATTTTATGTATATACATAAAATTGTGAAAAACCGAATGTGAAGTGAATTTTTCGTGCTGAAAGTGGGTGAAAAATATTTTCTCGCTATCAACAGCAAGTGCTATACATACATAAAAAAGTAATTAAAATAAAACTGGCTAAGTGCGAGTCGGAGTCGCGCACGAAGTGTTCCGTTTCATTACCTATAAAAAATTTAAGCCCCCTTAAATATTTATTTAATTTAATTTTTTTGTATATTTTTATGGTCATACATACCAATCTACATACATACACTTTATTTGGAAGCCCTTATAGATTATTATATGTAACGAAGTAATAAACACCTTGAAAATACATTATATAAACGACCGACCACTACCGGTTATGAACGCATTTTCCTATAAAAATAAGTTAATATATAGATAGATACATAGTTCTACTTTTATAATATGGCCTATTTCACGTATTGTTATGTTTTATAATAATAATGTAAATCTAGTGTCGGTAGAAATAGAGGTCTTTATCGAAAAGGAATAATAATGAATTACATGTTTTTAACAAAAAACTGTGAATGTATTTAAATGTCATACGGTATCCTTATTTTATGTTTACATATTTAAAGAACAGACGGCCTAGACAAGTTACACATTATACTCTGACAGTTGTTGTTTCACCTATTGCTTTAAATTGTTCGCGTGATTGTCTGTTATGTCAATCCCATACATTTTCTATCAATCTGTTGGCGTTACTCAAATATAAATGCATCTTGGCCAGGCCCTCTGATACTTAACTTATAACTGTTGATAGAAAGCAAATGTAATTTTATATAAAAAAATACCAAACCGTTAGTAACGAAACCTTGCGTTAGTTTCAGTTTAGAACCTACTAAAATTGTGAAAATGTAAACATTAGCGCTTTGAAAATGAAAAAGTGAGCCGCGAGGTGGGGTGTGATACTACTTGTTACTACACCGTACCATACAAACTGTGTTAGAAACAAAGGAAGTCATCCGAACCTTCCGCGCGACAGACACGCAAGGTGCTTGTCTACATTAATACAGTCGACCAGACATTTATTTAAATGTCTTGGCCGTTTCTAATGATACTTGAAGAAGATAAATGTTCATTTGAGTAAAATTTATATCTTAATTTCTTTAGCATTAATTTATATAAATTAGTTTGCAAATAAAGATCTATTCAGAATTCAGGTGTAAATAATTTTCATATGAAGTTTGGTAAATAAATAATTAACAACAGCAAGGGTCAGCTTTGTTACATAGTTGTTGGTACACCGTGTGTTATAAACAATGTGGTCTCCCAGCGCGGATGTTGACTCAGGGTGACTCGCAAACTCCCGTGAAACATCAACTTCGCCGTGAAACCTGCGACACGCATAAGTGGCAATATTTGCTCTTGTTGAGCTTTATGAATGCGATGTAAGCAGCAATTCCTGGCAGAAATTTAGAAAAAAAATTAGAATTAAATATGAAGAGTTAATAACTTGATAAGGATTATAGGGTGACTCTTGGGCTCCCGTTAGTATCTCTATTTCATAAAAAAATTGATTCGTTCATATAATAATATTTCACATTATTATAGATTTTAAATTTTCGATAGGCTCAGGCCGCAATCTATTGGGATTTTCTTAAAATCATACACATAACCTACCTACCTATTCAATGTTTAATTTGATCAATACAAGTAGGTACTATAAAGTTCACTGCATATTTTTTACGTACTTAACAAATAGATTATTGGTGCTATTTTTTATAATCTGAATCGTGTTATTACGTACACACATTTGTTATAGAATGATAAGGTATCATGGAAATCACAGGTTTTACGAAAGGATTTACGTCCTATGACCCTTGGCGGTCGGAAGGATTCTCGATGTCAACATCGGCACATTCGGGCTTAGCGTATATACCCAGATTAATGTGATCAGCATTTTGGAAATGAATCGTCCATGACTCTATTCTGATTTTTGATATCGCAAAACCGATATATATATAAACAAAATGTTTCAAGATGTAAAGTAAAAAAAAAACATTGTTTTTAACACCTTTTGAATTTCCTTGCAACATAGTTAACTCTTCTATTGTGAAAAGGTAAACAGAAAGTAGTTTGTTAATAGAATTAGGGGACAAAACTCGACAAAGGCTACGTGGAAATGGAACACGTTTTCGCTTTAGCTTGACGAATTAACCGTTTTGGGATCAAGCTATTTATTACTTATAGAATTTGTAAACGTTCTGTTGTGATTTAAGTAGATAGGTACATGAATTTGATGGTGGGCGAAATAGGCTTTTATATTCTTGAATAACTTTGTTGTAGCCTATAATTCTTGTAATTATATAGTGCAAATAATAATAACTACACGTAAAATCGTGGGCGAAACCTTTTATTGTTTTTGTGAATTTCCACTAAACAGCCATTGATGGCAGGGTAACCTTTAAAGTTCACGCTGATATTTGCTTTGAAGCTTTTATAGTTTTCCCCTAAATTGTCGCGTTCTATTTAACAGCCCATGAAACATAATTTTTTTGCATACATCAAATGTCATGATAGGTATTTATAACAAAATAATTCCAATAATTTAATTAATCTAATGCTAGTTAGTTTTTAATGTTTAATGTAGTTACTGACACGAAAGCTCTAATTTTGTTGTGGCTTCAGATCAGTCTCGCCTAATTAGCTTGCCGTTTACGTTGGCTGGGTGCAGCCGGTCAAAGGATTCGCCGCTCATTACGCGCAGTGCCAGCCTACCGCGGCGTAGGCTCACGGTATTGTCGCTGAACATTTAAATGAATATTGCGGCTCGCGCAGTTAGCAAACAAATTACAGTATTAAGTTTAAATTAAATTTATAACTGAAAAAACTGTTATTGCAACTCAGTGTTGAGTTTCAGTTAGCTCAGTAAGACACAGAGGGCCAGTGCGATGCGCTGTTCGCGGAAAGCACACGATAACATCGCGTGTGAGGCGGGCAGGCGGACGCGAGCACGCTCCGCCGCGCCGCCCCATACCGATGAACTCTAGCGGACGATTCGTCACGCTGCGTTAATGGTCGCGCAACACGCTACACTTGACTATTTGCCCTGCTATCTGTGTTTCAGCCTTATCGATGTAATCCACTTACGCAATTCTTCACGCCGTAACTTAAGGAAGAAAACTTTTAAATATTTTACTTTACATAGTAAATGCAGTCGTTACAGATGCTTCTTCTTGCTTTGAGAAATTTTATATTACACGAAATAATTTTTTACGTGTATGCTCTCTGTTACTTAGATACATTTTTGTGCTCTATAATATCAACAACACTCAGTAATTATTCTTTTTACGTAAATTTTATTTACGAACAAGTTCGCGCAACTTTTGTTACTGACTATTCTTGTCGTTGTTCTATAAGACAGACGTTTCCAGTCAAGCCTCTGTTCATGTAATTAAAATTTATCATACCTTCCTAATAGCCAATCCATCGTCCATAGGCCATATTGCATTGCTTCACACATACAATAGTCAGAGCGACGCCTCGTATCACTATCTACAAATGGTTTTGTTTATAAATAATTAAATACCAATATAAGGTTTCTTCGATAAAATGGGGGCACATGGCTATGTAACAGAATATAATGTGGGCGTGAAACGGGCGGCAGATGGTCGTCGGCCGCAGTTCAGGACGCCAGCTCTGATTAAACTTAATTAACTGAAGCCATTTACACGCTGCCGGGACAGCGCGACCGCTCGTGCCGTGCGTGTCGTGTTCTCGCTCCGTCGCCGCCGCACCCCTACTTAACTCATAAGTACGTGGTGTCACTCATCCCTACTGTCTGAAATGTAATATGCAACTACATTATCCTGTTTGCGCTTTAAGTACTTGTTTTAACATGCAATTAATTATATTACGAAAGAAGAAAAAGACGTTGGGCTTGCTAGACGTTTTTTTAAATATTTAGGTATTATATACTAAACTTCGATAAATAGTGGGAAGTTTGAGAGACGTAGATATAAATATTTTTTGACTAACAGCAGCACCAGTCGCAACTGTTAAATTCATTAAATTGTATAATTTCATAAGAATTTGCTGCCTGGCTAAATCTTTGCATAATATACCTATCTACTATTAATGTTATACCAACATTCACATACTATTTTCGGTCATACGAGTCGTTGTGTCTTACCTTCTAGAACTATCGTTTTCATTCGAACATAAATAAATGGCGAGCATTGAACAAGAGGAAAGAGTAGTGATGTCAAATGTCACGCTGTGGTTGACAGGCGGCTGGGCGGCCGGCGCGGGCTCCCGCAGCCCTATCGTCGCCGCCCGCGACATTTATCGCGCGCCCGCACGCATCTGGCGCACTGCCCATCGCCCTCGCGCCCTTTTATCACCGAGTAAAACACGCCCGTCGTGTTAATTTGTTTGTTCTAACGCGGCCCACCTAATGAATCGCCTCGGGTCAGAACCCATGTTCGCGACCCGCACCGAATTAAATATAACGCCCTTAAATTGTTACAGCCCCGCAAATAAATCGTAAATCACGCCGTTCGAACCTGATTGTTTCGGCGCCGTGGCGATTTACTGTCTTAAATAGTTTGTTCATTTGACTATTTCTAATAAATAACGCGTCGTG
>DWQL01001323.1:0-11703 GCA_018231265.1 Noctuana haematospila
GGTAAGATGCCTCTCACACTATCATCTGTACGCGTTATATTACGATGGACTACAAATTGCGAATAAATGAGCTTAGTAACTCGATGGCCAATAAATTTTCAATCTATAGAGACAGCACTTTTATCCGTTCTTTAAACGATTTTAAATATTTTCGCGTTTTAGTTTTATGTATTTACTGACTGAAGACTGAAAGACTGAAAGACTGAAAGTTTCCCTTTAAGTAGACATAGTTGTTTTCTTTCTACGAGTAGATATTTTATTACGGGATTGCCGACTACATCAAGAGTTAGCGACCGTTATTCATAATAACTCTATTTTACTAAAATTATAAAAACATAGTTTTATTTTCAAGCGTTAACGATTGATTTAAGTAATTACAATATTCCGTGCCATCTAGCGTCATCTGTTAGTTAGAATGATATGCAACCGTTACAGTTTTATTTTATATCATGTACCTACATAGATACTTGTAACACATAATATTGTATAAATGTTATAATGCTGTAATTATTGTACATGGAATTCCTTTAATTACTATTTACTTCATAAAGGTGTAGGCACAAAGATGATTACCTACAAATTAATTTTATATCGTAATTTTGAAAAGTTCTATAATATACACAAGTCTAGGGCAATGTTACGAATATACCATTCTTATCTCATTACCTAGACCTGCATTGTGTAGCCTAGCTTTGATAATGTAATTCCTTATAGTTATTTTCGTGGCGGGACTAGTTCACCGGTATTCAGACAAGTTTACACGTTGCGCTTTGCGAAGGGGCCATTGAGCGCGCTGGTCTACAAAAATGCTCATAAAAATTGATTACTGGCCGTAGCAAGAAATTGCAATCTGCTCACCCCAGCCCGCCCTTCGCCCGCCCACACCTTTACCCCCGGTACACCGAGCCTTAATAGCTTGCAACGTTTATTTTAAACATTTACTAAATTATTTACGATACATCCATGCTTTAGAGATACAGCCACAAAATTAAATTTAACGAGCTGGCTTTAAATAAAAATTCTTAGCTTAGATTGCTTTTACATTTTATGTTAAAAGCCTTCAGATTTTCAAATATCTGTACCTAATATTACCAGACGCTGGCATTTAAATGACGGAATACCGTAACACAATGACTCAATACCATTTTATTTGGTAACAACTTCGCGTTTAATATTTTCCATAACACGATGCTAAAAACTCTAATAGCTGTATTGAAACTTAAGTAGAAGAAAACTGCTTTTGGGTTTCCTTTTTCCCTCACACTTTTCCGATCAGTGCACGATCGTCGGAACTACATTCAAACATTTCAAACAGATGCTTAGCTTAAACGCCACTTAACTGCGAGAGTGTCTGAAGTAGTTTAGTACCTACTCGTAGCAGAAGTATCATTCCGGTCATCGAATAAAAGTTAAAATTACATCGAAATTCAGAATATTAACTTTATCTTGTTCAGAAAGGTAACCATACATTTAACGGTATTATTATCTGTATGATTGCGTTATTTAATTTGCGTTAATGTTATTATCTGTTCTGTTCTTCAGTTCAGTTGTTATCTACTCACGGCTTAAGTAAACAAAATATACAGAAGATTATTATGAAAACAAAAAAAAATTTCACGTTTTCTAATTAAATAAACTCTGTGGACATTTATCTCTATAAATATTTAGTTCATGCACATACCTCTCGCAAAGATATTTTTCCTCGCTCGCCTAATGGCGTCATTTCACGCCCATCCTTTTTAGGATTCTGTAGAAAACGCATAAATTCCTTATGAAAATTGGGCAAATGTCGCAACGCCACTCATATTATGAATCTTTAAGGGAACTTTTTTTTCTATAGGTACCTTTTATAAAAATTAAATTATTATTTTAAAATGTTAACGTAAAGACTAAAATTTACTTAGTAGGAAAAATATGCTATCGTAATTTCTGTAATCGTGTACAATGTCCATATTATATAAAGAAAATTTAATAATAATATTATTTATGAACATTTTTAATCAACTCTACAAACTCATAAAAAAAATCAAATAATAATTCATAAATTTGTTTCTATACTTCTATGAACTATCAAATTTAGGCAAGAAAAAAACAACTTACGGAAAAATTCTTTTTTTACTTTTTATTTTATAACCTCCCGCGATTATTTTAAATATAACGCAACCGAGAGAAATAGAGGTTTTATATCTGTTCCCCTCGAAAAACTCTAAATGAACAATTGTACTTGTCCTAATTTAAACATAGTTCGACACAAAATTAGGGGGACAGCTCGAGGAGGGGATCCTTAATGTGGTGTTTACCCTCTAGGCGAAAATTGCTTAAAATGACATCAAATGTTTGTAATCATTCAAATAAAATTGTACAAGTTGGGCTTATAATAACCTTTTTTAATTTATTTACTACTTAGAATAGAATAAAATCATATTTTATTAATGAAAACAAAAAGACGTATAAACATTTTACGTGGAAATATAACATAGGTAGTTACAATAAGCACTGATTTAAATTTCTCAATGCACAACTTATTGTTCTTGGAAATAAGTATTTTTGTTTAGGTACCAACAAAATTGAAAAGCGACTTTCCAAATATAAATAATCAATCTCACTTACCTGTAACTTCATTATTCCGCATTAGAGCACCATGTTCTAGGTCCTAGACCTAGGGAAGGGACCTGGACTCTAGGCTTCCCGTCCTCCCCAACCTATAATTACAATCAATTAGAAAACGTACCATAAAACATAACCTTACTTCAAGCCGTTATTTCACATGGCCGTCGAATTTAACATGGCAATATTTAAATTTTCTCATAATTCAGGTCCTCATAATTTAATATCATTAAGGCGTGTTAATATCGTTAAGGCGACAATGTGTTGAAGATGTGTTGAAGTCTTTGTAATAAATGACGAAAAACCTCTACGAAGACATTCTCTTTTGCACAATTAAAGCCTTGAATTTGCAGCTGTTGTCAATAAGCGGCAAATCTTTAACAAACTTACTGCACTAGCTTAAAAACTTAAAGAGAAATTATTTTAAAATGGCACTTGTTTCCAAGAAAAGTAATAAAGTAAGGTTCTGGCAAACTGCAACCGCCCGTTCTGTTGAACTTCCTTGTTTGCCTCGAGATGTTTGTTTACAGAACCACAAGACACCTGAGTAAATAATGTTATAATTCCATTAGTTGGATTTAATGATACTCCTCGTTCTATTTTCTTACCGTAGCTACTTAAATATTATCAAGAATATTTTCTTATAAACCTGATGATGGTATAGTTAAGAAAATTAAATAATGTTATAAATTTTGAGAAATATTCAAAATACGACGGAAAGTTTAAAATGGATGAAAACAAATGGAAAAAAGTATTAGTAAACTGATATTGACACATGATAGATTATTTATTCGTAAATAGTTTATGAATTTTATTTTGACATTTTACAATAACTAATTGTTATTTTCAATTAAAATTGGTTCCAAAAGCAAGTTTCTTAAAAAGTAACGACACATAAATATTTATAGTTACGTATTTGCCCAATTTACAATACAAAATGAACACTATTACTACTATTATAAATATTAACACATAAATTCGGGTGCACAGACATGTGGGATTCTGCGAAGGGGTTTTTACCATGACGTTTTTCAATTTGTTAAGCGCTATTTAATAATTCAGTGGTAATTTTACATACTCGTACACCGACGGTACGGTAGCAGTGTCCTAAAAACAACAGGAGAGCTTCAGATATCGTTCATCGACTTTGTTTTACTTATTTCAGTTCCAGACAGTGCTGAGATAACAAAGGAGATAACCGTTATCTACTTTGTTATCTCAGCACTGTCTGGATGCATACTTACTTTTAAAGTAGACTTTTTCTCAAGGTCTGTAAATCCGCTAGGCGCAAAGCCATTTTCCACGCTCGGTATACTCTGAAACTGGGCCAAAGTAGGCTTTCGCGAAATATACCTACGAGAAAATTTCCACCCTCCCCTTACTATTTACGTGCTTAAGAACTATTTCCTTTAAAACTTTCCACGTACCATGGAATAAAAATGTAAATTCTGAATTCCTTTTCAGTACCACGACACGACTGTTGCTGATTAGTAGGCAGCATTTAATTCCACCAAGAAATTTGAAATTGGTTATAAATAGCTTAAGGGATAAATACCGTAGCAATGTACCTACTAATATTATATTCATATATTATTTGTATTATATCACAATCTTTTTTGACACCCACCACTGGAATAATATGCCAGTGGTGGGTGTCAAAAATGATGCTGGTCCAACTTTAGGATAGTTAAGTATCCTATAGTTGGGCTTAATAAATCCGCAAGCAAGCAATATAAATGTACAGTATAGTAAGGTATGCATTTTTTCCGATACTTAGCTGCAGATCTGCGAGACGGATGGCATCGACGTATTGAGCGACGACGAATGTTCGACTGGCAAACGCCGCCGGCTCGTCGTCGTGAAGACTTTATGGCGAGGCTGCCATAGCGATATCAAGTTAGTCACACTTACTATTTACTTTACCTATTACCCAACATTTCGATTACCTATATATTTATTTATTATTAAAACGAACGACCCACATAGTCACTTACACTAATTAACACGCCACTTACAATAATTACAATTTAAATATCAAAATCATCGTCATAAACTAAACATTATAATAAAATAAAATAATAATGTATCGTCCTAAGCATTTTTCTAATAAGACATTTAAATCCATCAAGGTACAATACACCGCAAGCGCTGCGCGAGTGTGCAAGTTACTTACGCGCATAATTTATTCAAAACCTAGGCTTAACAAGTTACAATGCGCAATATATTCTAATTGGGCGGATTGTTTAAAACTTCGTCCGTGGCTGTTGCGCTGTTGGGTGTACATATTTTACACCGGGTGAACGGAAGCGGCGCGAAACGAAGAGGCAAATTCATGAACAGGAAACATATTGAGTTAACTGATGACTAAGCTGTTGAACAATAGTTGTAACACGGCCACTAAAACTCGTTCATTTGGCGTAATGTAAAGTCAGGCAGACTTCACTATATTTGCCCGAATTTCATGTTTCCTGGTTGTTAAATAATTAACGGTTCTGTTAGTTCGCTAACTCGTGTGAAGTCCTTTTCACTCTTTATGCAATGGTTTCAAGTTCTTACATTTTATTATAAAGTATTCATTATATTATCCAGGGTGTTCCAAAATCTGGTAAAATTTATTTATATAGGTAATTTTATTTACTTTCAAATATAACGTTAAAAGACAAACTAGTGTTATGTTTAAAATAACACAGCCGGCAAATCGCCCCCACGGCATAGCTGGCACATAATTATGAGTGCTTACGCTCTCTTTGTCGAAATTGTTTATGAACGTTTTAAATAAATAAGTTGTAACGTTGATGCAGCACCGTTACATTTCCTTTTTTGTTTGTTTGTTTTGTTGTACTGTAATAATAGCTGTTTTTCGATCGCCAATATTATAGTTGCGACACAAATGTCATCATATTATAATCAAGCACGAATTTTGGGATACCCATTATTACATTTATGTAAAGTACTTTATTTTAACCACAACTTCGTTTAGATAAATTATTTTATAATTGTGTGTTTTCAGCGTCAGTCCGCAAGTTCCGTTAGCGCTGGTGCTGGCGTGCTACAGACGATTGATAGTTGATTGTCGTATTGTGTCCACCAGCTCCAGACTAATTGGCTAAGCCAATTAATCTGCTAGACGATTTATTAACGATGTACCTATAGTTATCTCAATTACCAATACAGTTGCAATTGACTTAGTAAATATAATAATTGAAACTTTAGAAAATATAAGAGAATAGATTAATTCATTATTACGTCATATTATTATGTAGGTACGGTACGTAGTTAGCCCCAGTTAGTGTAGGGTCGACTAGACTACAATTTCAAGTATATTGTTCAGTAGAAAAAAATACCAATAAAACTTTGCTCTAAAAATGTAAAAATATCTTTAGCAATTCATTGAAATTGAAAATTGATACCTTATCAACACACTACTAGAAAAACTACAAAAGAAAGCGTTTCAAAGGGTTTCGTTGAGAGTTTAGCGATCAATTTAATGAACATGCTTATATTATTAAAATGCACGCTCATGTTTAACATTAATGGAGGTATTTTATTTCCCTGCCTTTATTAACATCAACGATGCATGATTACATGCAACTTACTCGTAAGTCTTCGCAACAGTACGACAAACATATATTATGCATGATTGTACTTATAAGTACAACAAAGCCAGCATTGGTTCAGGTCTAGAAAACTCACGTATCTTTCTTAATTAGTGCCACTAGATTAGGCACTAGTCACTAGAGGGATTAATGTACCCAATGTTGTAAGAGTAAAACTCTTGAACATATTCTTATATTTAAAATATTAAGGTATCTATTCTTTATTGTTTAAATGAATGCAATGTTGATATGTATGCGATTGTTAGCATACTGTGTAATATAAAATAACCTACGTGGAAATAATAAAACATTATTATGCGATAGCGATGCCTATTTAATTGCGATAGTGATTTTGATAGGTTTTCGGAAACATTGAGTCTGTTTGCAGGGCGGCATTTGCCCGCGAAGCTACCTGGGGAGCTGGCCTCAAGCACCCTCAGCTGGCCAGAGTGCTAGGGATCAGCCTTCTGGAGCCGCCGTGCGCGGCTTTGGACCGCGGGAATGCCGTATCACTACGGTTACTATTGAGAAGCAACCAAAAATTGAGGTTCGTATTTTAGTTGATTTCCTTCCCGATGAAAGGCATTAAGAGATCCGGTCAAAAAACAGAAAACAAACTATGCTTCGAAATGTTGCGATCTCGCATAGGTCTAGTGGTCTAATGTCACTATCACAATAAAAATTTCTTATAAACAATTATCGTATCTGCTAGGGACATTTACCTACGAATACCCACCGACAGCATTATAACATCGATATTATCGATAATACAATGTACCTACATGTTATATTTATCTTCGCAGCTATTCGAGCTTGATTCACATTTGCTGCCAAGTAGCCGCAGGAATGAAGTACCTCGAGTCATTCGAACTAATCCACAGAGATCTGGGAGCACGGTGAGATTTCTAAATCGAATTATATTAATCGTTTAATCTTCTTCATAAGATCCTTAATAGTTACAGTCAGATCGATCCACACACACATCATTAATTTTTTAGATTTGCTGCCAAACTCCTCCGAAATGGCTTGACCGATGCTTATGAAATTTTGTGTCTATATTCTGTAGGTCTGAAAATAATACGTAAATAATAAATAAATGGCCCTTTTATTAAGTTTGAAATTTTTATTTTTACATTTTTTCACACAATCTGGTTTTTTAATATGTTTTTTATTTAACTAATCAATTTCATTCCAGGAACGTAACGGTGAGCGAAGAACTAAATGTTAAGATATCGGATTACGCAATGTTTTGCGAAGAATTTATTGATGACTATCATATCATGGCGAACGGTAGTCGCGTCCCATTGCGCTGGATGTCCTGGGAATGCCTCCTACTGGTAAGCAAAATTGTCTCTTAGATGATTTGTAGTATTTGTACCATCGTTTTTTACCAGGAGACAGTTTCATTTGTTCGTATTTGAAACTACATAACTAAATAGTAACACCTGTCGTACTTATTGCTGTTGTGTAGGGTTTGACTTTATTTTATTGAACACACGTCCTTCTTCATTGTGCGACGCCGAACCCGATAAGACACCGGCGACAACATCAGTTAGCGCATCATTCTATGAAATTGTGACATAAGTAGTAACGTCGCTGAAAAATTTCATAGAGATTTTATTCGTTGTGTAGAGGACATCGTGTCGGGTGGTTCGTTCAATGAAGAAGCGCATATTCGGTGCGGTCACGCTTTCAGAACTTTATACCTCACACTAAACGTAGAGGAAATTCTTCGAACACCCACCAACATAATTGGCTCGTTACCAAACTTAACAAGTTAAATTGTCTCTACCTAAGTAATTGAAATAGAACGTTCACGCCGATATTCAATAATAATGATCATCTATTCAAGTGGCTGCGTATTGGGAATAAGAATCTATATAGATATCTATATACAACAAATTATAACCCACCATTTATAACCCACGAACAGTTTCTAACGGTAACCGTAAGAGTTTACTTGAATAATATTCTTCTGCAGTCTTCGAACCACAGTCATCAAAGACTCAATTCTGCTATTGCAATGGCATGGATGGGTGATGACCGCTAGTAGGATATTTCGAGCGCGCTTCCGTGCTTCAAATGGCAAGTTAAGCTGTCGGTCCCAGTTGTTATAACAGACGTTATCTGCGGACGTCCTCAAAGGCCCTTTGACCGGTTTGACAACACCCGTCACAGTTGGCCGCCATCCCGCCTGACCCGCACCCCACCAACCCGCATTGGAGCAGCGTGGTTGTTTATTCTCATGACAGACAATCAATGTATTGAAATGAACTATACCTACACAAAACTGAAATCCTTAATTTTCATAACTTAGGTATTATACTCGTTGTGTTTTGTCGTTTCTATAATATTAATATTATGATTGACATTTAAATTTTCTATAATAGGATATGTACTCTCCGGCAAGCGATGTTTGGTCTTTCGGCGTCACGGTTTGGGAAGTGCTAACTTTCTGCTCGGCGAAACCATATGAAGAAATGGATGACGATCAGGCAAGTCAATTTTACTATGCACATATAAAAATAAGTCTCTACTCTACTCTGAAAAACATTGGTGGCGCTTTGTGAAACTGTTTAATCGCACTCTTGATAAAGGCAATATTCCTATCCTATATATTATTATGACCAATAGAAGTTATGACGCCTAGTCAGTATATTACAGAATATTGTATTAGTGTCTATTCGACATTATGTATAAAGCAGCCCGAACTGAACTCGGCTGTTTTATCATAGAACGTAGCAGCCAGTTGTCTCGTGCAAAACTTTTTAATATGCATTAAAAACTTTCAGTCGAACGAAGCCGCGAGCGAAGTCTAATAATTTAATTCGTTTATGAAAATTGACATCGCTGAGTTATGTAGGTACCTACAGGCACCAGATATAGACAGCTACCTATAGTTAGAACACGACCCAAAATTTATTGTGAGTTATTGTTAAAGGCATTTGAAATATAATTCACCTAGTGGTGGAAATCTAAATAAGTGTATTATATTATTTTTTTGATAAAATTAAATAATAAAAAAAACTCTCGTGGTAACTCTCCTGGCGTTGACCATGGTGGCAACCACTTACCGCGTGGCTGTATAAAAAATTGCTCATAAGTTATGGTTTGTGTACCTACTGTTAAGCCCATAGCGGCGTTTGTGGCTCATTATCCATTTGTAATTATCGTCTCCATACTAAAAGAGTGTAGGTTTCTGTCATATTTTTCTGTCTTAGTTCTCCCGCAATTTTTTAATTAGTTAATGAACTATTCACTATTGCCGCATCCCGATTGCAGGTTGTTGAGAACGCGACAGAATGGCGCCACGGCGGTCGGAAGGCGCGCGTGCCCGCCGCGCCGCCCCCACGCTGCCGTCGCGAGCTGTACGACCTGATGCACGAGTGCTGGTGTCGCGACCCCATCCAGAGACCGCGCTTCGCCGACCTACACCGCTTCCTCGAACGTATGACTTACGGATACAAGCCGCACCCACACCACTAGATGCCATCATTTCCATCGTTACATAATGACAAATACGAGTAGGTACCTACAAACCGTCACTAAAACATATAATAGGTTACTCACCTTAACACCTTATTATCACACACAATTATCTTGTAACACCATTAATACCTATTCGAAGAACTTCATACAATAAGATAAAAATGCGTGTGAGTAACTAGCTCAACATTTTCATCTTACTAGAGCATACAAATAAAAATATTTTTGCTGATGTCTTTGCATCAGAAAAAAATGTTACTTCACCAGGTCACTACAGTGGCTTCGGGCATCCCAAACTAAGGGATGCCCAAATCTCGGAAAATCACATGATATTCCAAGACCGATATTTTTGGCGTTCGATCGTCAACTTTTGCCTGTGAGCGTCTCAACAACATACATACCTGCATATATCAGTAGGTGTGTATATCTTTAAGTTTCACAAGACCATTTGCGACAGTTCTGAACACTCAAGAGGATCAAATAAAAGATCTATCGTAAAAGTTATTATTTCAAACGTAGACGTATGCGATTTCCGGCGTACCGATTACCAATAGACCTGGAAGTACATTGAACCATCATACATAGGTACCTATCCATCTTCATTGTGCGACATAAATGTATGTGGATTGATGGCTGAAATAATTTTCGATTTTTGGTGTCTAAATACACAACGTTAAGCAGTAGTTAAATAATAATCAATGTCGTAGATCGCTGAAATTAATCAGCTCGTAGTAACAAGTATTCATTGTCAATTTAGAAATAACCGATTCAGAGTAACGAATAATAAAAACATTACCATGTTAAGGTCCTCTCATACCGTACAATGGACCTTTAAATTGGCTCAGTATACTAGTGACTAGCCCCCGGTTAAGACCAGCCTGAAAACGATTCAAGGTAGTGTCACTACTTGTCTATAAATTTTAAGGCACTAGTTTTAAAAATAATTATAATCATAATAAGTATGTCTTAGTAGGTAGCCCAAAGGATTGCTGACTTGTAAAAGTATTGGAAATTTCTAACAGACTGGATTTGACATGTGATAAAGGAACGGGCAGTATTAAGGCCGGTATTAAGCCGTAGTTCAACAAAAAATATTAGGATAGAAACATCTTAGTAATAAGCTATTAAAATCATAATGTATCGTATCTCAAGATACATCGTAGTCGACGAGGCGCGTTAAAGCCAACACGCCATTTTTGTCTACTTGCTAATCTAAACACTATCATCTAGTCATTATAATCTGATTAAATTAGCGTTAGCGAGTACACAAAATTGATTAAGTATGTAGCACATTAAACTATCAATGTTAGCTCGTAGTAAAATGTCGATATATTACCCGAAAAGAAGCGGATATCGATGTTTTTAACCGACGGCGGATCTCTGTACCGCATTTGTGATGCACAAGTTGTAGGTAGCTATGGAATCGTATGTAAAGAACGGAATTTAGATGGGTACAGTTTTGGAATTAAGCATTCTAATTGCGATTCAGAGATGCACTCGAAGTTATGGTATCAGTGTTACTTTCAACATGTTCCATTGAAGTGTGTTGTTAGGGACATCGATATCACTTAATGTTTCACGCCTCTCCCCGGCGCCCTTCGCCTCGCGCTCCTACTATCTTCCACTATCACCGCCTCTATGGCAACCCCTTGCTAGGGACACTACTTCAATATACAATAGAAACAGGTCGGCTCCTTCGATATCCTTCCTCTTCATATTTCGGTCTTCTAAGAATGATTTCTGATGTATATTTGAGTAGCGCTCCCCTAGTTCGTGGGCCGATCATATGCTGGAGTCTATATCACGACCACGAAGATTTAGCTCGAGCGAGATACCAATGAGCTTTTTAGATGTTAATTCATTGTATGATCGGAACGCGATCTATAGTATATCCAAATCTACTCCTATTTTTTTATCCTGTTTTAAATGTTAGGGTTATTATACTTGGGAAGGTCACAAGGACCCTATGGGCGTCATTCGCCCCTGTGCTTCTTGTTTTCTGCTATAAGGCACG
>DWQL01001324.1:0-11702 GCA_018231265.1 Noctuana haematospila
ATTAATACCCTTTGGCACGCGTCGTTCACCTTCGACGAGTGATATGAAGGTGACACGTGTGATGTAATTAGCCTGATCTCTTGCAATACTTAGGTACCTGCTCACTTGTTGACACTGTTATAATTCAACCTTAATAAGTAATAAGTAAGTAATAATTATGATTGGATATTTTTTTTGTGAAATAAAGAAGAAAGAAAGAAATTTTAAGAATATTTATAAAATCACAGTCTGCAGCAACGTATCCGTTCTATAAAAATAAAAGGGCCTAAAATGAAAAAAAAATAATTAAACCTTGTAAGTATGTAGGTATACTTTTTACTGGCATACATATTCCAAATTAAAATGTATATATAGTTTTTTAGATCAGAACCTTTTGAATGGACAACACCTTTTAATCTGTGGATAGATAATAATTAATCTGAGCAAAGCTAGCCTGAAATCCTTCCTTTAATATATCTTCTATTTTCTATAGAATTTAATGTTACTCGTACTGTAACGACAAACAATAAAACTAAAGTAACAAAGACATTTTCTAGCTCACGCAAGCACACGTTTCTTGACCGCACATGAAATAAATGTAATTACCTACAATTGAATTTCGTTTTCAATAACATGTGCAATAATGAGTAGAATGTATGTAATGCTTGTTAACAAAACAATTGCACCAATGCTTAGAAAGAACTGACTAATTGAAGGAATCCATTTGCTAGCATTTTTAACATAAGGCACTGTTAGTTTAAGAAAAGAACATTAACATAACTTCACTTTAGTCTATTTTAAAGGCAGCTTAATCAAATACGTGACAGTAATTCCAGTTTGCGTCAGAGGGAATACAAAACAGGTACACAAGGGGTCAAACATTTCAGTGTTTCAGGAAACGACTGCGCAATACTTTACATCTTATTCCCTAAACTTCAGATAATTTTAGGCGCTATTCGTACTAGCAAAAAGATACAAAATCGTTTGAAATAACTTTGGATATTTGTTATTCCCTTACATTCGTAAATCCCCATATCAAGTGATTTAAATTGATATCTAGACGCAGGCAATAAACGAACAAATGACGCAAGTTAATAAAAAACCTATTGTATTTTTATCACACGAAAACTTTACAAATCAGAGAATCACTCGTTTTTTCATATTCAAATGAGGTCACAAGCAAAGTTTCATTTTGTTCTAGACATTCGTAGAAGTTGTTTACTTCTATACTTTTGTGATAACGACCACAAGTTTTCCGATAAAATTCACACATGATAATGATGCCGATTGCCGACCGCAAATGATCTTTGCAACGTTCATTTCGCTTTACATCATTCATATTTACTACCTGCTAATGACGTAGGTAATTTCCGTGAAGCTTGTATAACTGAATATAGTTAGCTATGAAAATAATGCAGGAATACATGACGCACTTAATAAATATAATGATTTACGATGATTAACGGCCGATGACGAAAACATAGGATTACAAGAGATCTGGAAGGTTCGAATCTATCGTTTTCAACTGAATGATAAAACCCAGCGAACTTCCGCGTTTAATGCGCAGTTCGCATCCTGTTAGTGAGAAATCTCGATTGTTATGGAAACGTTTGTACAACAGTTTTCCTCAAATCGTCAACCGATATTTGAAACCGGTACGAATAAATCGATATTTACACACATTAATATATCATTATCGCTATAATACTCGTGCTCGTTCAAGAATCCGGCGTGCGGCGGCGGCCTCTACTCGTGGAGCTCAGTTCAATGTCAGTTGCGCAAGCGCCGTTCTTCCGCCTTCGATGCCCCCACCAGCCCACCAAGAACACCTACCAGACGGTCCAATTCAAATTTAACGCCTCTTATCGCTGACAAAGATATTACGCAAACCTAACGCAATGTTTCACATACATACTAATACTAGTGTAAAACAATTGATGACAGATCCGTTTAACTGATGTGAGGCTAGAATCATAAACATCGGCGTATATACGTGATCTTTATCGTGTCATGTCGTGATCTCGGTATTTGGTTCTATGTATCAGTGATTCGGTCTCGTTGCATCTGCTATCGACGTGATTACTTGGTGACAAATAATTTACATTAGCACGTATAGGAATATTTGAAACCACGGACGAAATTTCATGCTAAATAGTCCGTATTATGTAATCCTATTATCGACAACGTGCACACTATTGTATAGTCGTAGAATAGAACATGGTTCTATTTATAGTAATATGTATTAATAATATTCAAATTGGAAGAATTACAAGTCGTTACTGTCTCGCGTAGGCTTTCCGACAGTTTAGTGTCATCGTGTAACATTCAAAGCTACACTTTATCGCCCATAAAGTAATATTATGTTTGGCTGGTTATTCACCGGCGATTGCCAACTAGTTCCGTCTTAGTTCAACTATAGATGTTGGAAATCCTATACCGACCGTGGCTAAAGGCGTTTGGAATTTCGAGAAAAAGGATATTGGTTAAAAGTCTATTTGTAATCGATTAATTGTATAATACATCTATAATTAAGAATTAAATAACCTATTAAAGCCAAGGGTAAGGAAGGGAATTATGTAATACGGTGAGCAATCATTAACACAATTGGTTTTTTTGTACATCGAACGATTAAAATGGATGTCAACAAAGTCGTTTAGGTATGTGTTTTAACGATAAGAATTTTATTGTTTTTGTAATTAATACGAATATTTTAGTTGTGTCGAACTGATGCGTGAATACCTAGACGCTATTTAATTAGCTCTAATGGAGTTGGGTAATTAGTTTAAGTAGCTCCTTTGTAGTGTGGGTCAGTTGGCAAGACAAACAGTCTTTAGAATTCTATAGCCTTATCAATGAATTCTCCAAAGTAGTAGGTATTAAAAAAAGTATTTTATATAACAATCGGGTTTCTTGCATCAGATTCATACGTCTAGTAGAAATCACTAGTTAGTAATGTTGTTGATTCATGTCGTACAATAAACAGGAAAATGACATTTAAGTCGGTAACAAGGAAAACGCGGTAATATAAATAATCTGTATCTCGCGGTCCTTTCACCGAATTTCTCCGTGCGTTGTTACACTAGCCATCTGCGATATGAATACGGTCCTATTTAATGGGTCCGCTTCCGGTTCCGTCATATCCGGCTTTCAAGAACACTTGAAGATATAAGTGCGCTATGCTCCCCTAGTATTTAACAATGCATTTTAGAGCCTGAGAACTTTCATTTCAAATAAGAGAAATATACTTAGGTATATAGTTTAGCGTTTTATTTTTAACTTAATATAGTTACCTATACTTCATAGGTTAATAATGTTAGTATTATTACTGCGATTTATGAAAAAGGGTAAATTAGGATTATAGCACGGTATCATTCACAAAAATTCACAATGGACGTAGAATTAGGGTAGGTAATTTACAGTCCTGCGTGCTATCTGAACACGGTCAATGGTCTTCACTTATCAGTACTGTAGGAGACACCTATTCAACACTTAAAGGTCGCACAATCTCCCTTATCGTGTTCAGATAACTGCTGTAAGGTCGGAACGTTCTACTCCACGTATACGTGCCGTAAATACAAACGGCACAGTCAAAAGATCTAACGCTTTGTCATTCATTCGAATGGAATAATCAAAAAAATCGTCAAGGTGTTCTAATTGTATTGTTGGGGCCCGTATCGGGTTAATCTTTCAACAATTACCTGAGCGACGCAACAAAGAACACCTTTTTCTATGAACTTGCCAATTTCTGTACTTCACCTCGCAAAACGAACAGATGTTCGGGTAAACAAGACGCACCATTGTGGTGTCTCCTACGCATGATTTATCATTCGCTCTCCGATTCGATGATGGTCCGATTGAAAGAGCGGCCAATGCAGCATTGTGCAAAGCTTCCTATTCATGGCCAAGACAAACACCTTTGGGCACAATAGTGTGCACATGCAATCTATACCTGCGAAACGCACGTGTTCAACATTCGCATTCCGAGCAGATACTAAACGAGAGACTATTGTTGAGATGATCCGCCGTTAAGAATTAAACGGAATACCAAAGCTCACAAGACATCTTTTCGAGTGGTCACCTTACAATCCAAGTCTACCCAGTCAGTATATCTGCCCCTCATGGCATTTTATGGACAACAATTTCTTGACTTAATTGTCACGTGTATATTTTAAGATCCAATCCTGGAAAAAAAGTTTGAGACTCAATTTATGAAATAATATAAAAATTTCGTCATTACATATTCTTGTACAAACTCTGCGGTTTGAGTGCGTAATTCCTCTGATAATACTCGTAAGTATATTTTTGTAAAGGAAATGTTCATTGGACCGTTATATGCAGGCTTACTTTTTGTTTGTTCACCTGATGACAACTCTATCTGAATACATACATCCCGACATTCGATACAACGTAAGGTCAACAAAGTTTCGTTACAATCCAGCAACGAATGTTTATTCAAATGCACTTTATAACCAGTCTTTAAGTTTGGCTTTCGACATATGCTACGAGGTCAATATTTGCCGTTTTTTCGATCGCTCCTTTCTTCGAGCGTACGATCCCCTCGGTTGCTCTTTACTATTAGCTTTTTGTGTCTGGCAACTGCTAGGCCTGCGCCCTCTGCTCTTTGCTCTCATCCCTGTCGTACAAACGCACCGGACAAATATTATTTCCAGCGCACGGAAAACAAACGAAAACTCAGCTCAATAAATGCGCCGGCAGGATATTACGCGATCAGAGTAAATTGCTTTTGCCGTTATTAATTTTGATAACTGGGATTCGATTCGTTTCTCTCTTTTGTAACAAAGGGAAACCATCGTAATTAATTTACTGTAGTTGCGCCGCGAAAACAAAGCGCTTTCGGTTGCGTGGAAATTGAATTTTTGACGGAGCGACCCCATGAGTTTCTATTAATCTCACGTTGATATTTTTTTGTGTGGACATGTGCACGGCCATCTGTCGGGTCAGATTAGAATAGTTTTTTGGATTTTTACCTAAAACATGTTATCATATGAAAAAATGACACGTAGCACATGGCACGGTGCGTCCTCTGGGTCTACCTGCTTTTGTTCGGATCACAATGGTCCGCAAACATCTGCCGGCGTGCCGCCTGCGCACGGCGTTTACGATCGCGACTCTGCCGCTGCTGAATGCCTCCCGTCACCTATGTACACCACCATCATAATAATCCATCATGCCTCGCTTTTCATTCATACATACCTAGCCCGGGCTGCGTCTAACCTAACGCCGACATAATTCAATTTAGCCAAACGGAGGTCGCTTGATTGAAGGTCCCTACGTTTATTTATTTAAACTTTGTTGCACAACATGTCAATTGCATTAACTATGTGCTAATATTTAGAGCCTCAACGCCCAAATAGACACGAAATATTTGACGTGCCAGTGTCAGAGGATTCCTATGTTTTATTTACAAAATATTTTTGTGACTCACAGTTACAAGGAGTATAGCTCGAGGCAGATAAAACATTTTCGACGTGCCTTATTTACTCAATGATACCTAGAACTTTGATGAAGTAATACAAAACCAACATAGGCCATTAAATATTAATTCTATTTGTTACATAACACTCGAGGCCGAATATTGCAGTGCAAAAACACAAACACGTTCAGTCATTACAATATGTTTTTAATAACTCTCCCAAATGAGCCATTACTAACTACCGCAAATCTTAGCCAATAAAGCGATTCAATTAATAATAGGTCCATATTTGCTTTGGAGTACTCTCGACTACTCTCGAGCAATTGACAATAGGTCGCGGTAGGCTCGTGAAACAAAAGAATCGATGTTGTGCGATAGGAACAATTAATCGAGTGGTCCGGACGCTGCGATGCGAGTTGTGAAACAATCGGGCGCGTAGTTACCAAACAGTTGTGGGCTACCGCTTTTGTAATGCATCTGGATCGTTTTGAAACTTATTAACCTGTTTGTTTTACGCTCAATTTTGAGTACTCGTAAGTGTCGAGAGTCTTACAAAGGTCGTCTGCATTGTTCCGGCTACGAGTACGGGGACAAAGGGACGCCTTACGATTGAGTTACTTTTGTTGCCTGACACTAATTAAACAAAAGACGCCCTGTTCGCTTTTGTCTCCAAATTTTGTAACTGTCGATGGCAGGTGAATGATTTATTAAATCACCTAGTTAAAGAGAAATTTGGTCCATTCATATGCATTCATTGCAGCAGACCGCTTGTCGCCAATAGCGTATTAGGGGCGCTGTATAAAAACATTCATGTTACAAAAGGTAATGAGCAAATGCAGCGGAACCGACCGACGGTGCTCGCGGCGTGCAGTTAGCTCATAGTAACGAGCACTCAGTTTTGGAGCGGAGTTTTGCCGCAACAAATCCTTGATGGAACCTTAACCCACTTGGATTATTACTCGCCGACACCGGACGCCGCGAGCGCTGCAACCGATTCATTTACACTACGTTTGTGCCACATACGCTGGAAGGATACTAAAAAAGTGTAGAATCTTAGTGTGTGTTTATATCGGTTTTACGGAAGTTTATAAAGAAACATATCTTTTTTGGCTACTTGGTTAAACGGATTAAATATTTTATTTGTTGTCTACTACCACTTGTATACCTACTGAATTTTATTGCGAAAGGATAACCATTAGCCGCATTTTTTTAAAGGCAGGTTATTTAAACCTGTCTCAGCGACATGTCACGGGCTAAAGGTCAGCAGGTGAAGCGTCCGAATTCCTAAGTCTCCCTTCGTCTTCGGGAAGCATAAATAAATAATGTATAGAATGGTAACCGGCATGTTGTGGGCACTGCAACGGTTGGTGGCCGCTGCAGAACCGGCGCAGGTGCGCTCGCGACCTTGCGTAATGCCACATGTACTTACCCTACTACACCCGATATGTGCGCTCAATATCGTTAACCGCTCGCTAGATACATTATACGTTGCGACATTAATTCCAAAAATTCAGGCCCCGGCTCGGATAGCGTGAACGCGTAGTGATCTAGTGATCTGTTCTAACAAACATGGCACCTTCGACGCACGTTCACATACTATGATATCATCATGTTTTGAAAAATAGCGCTGACGCGAGTCTCGATCTATCGGGTATTTTCTTGATTGACGTAAACAGCGCTGAGCGCTGTGCCAAACAAGTCTTTTTTACCATGGCCTAGTGATCCAATATGCCAATGCCAAAACCGTCATAATATTAAGCTGTTATTGTCTTGTAGGTCGGTACAATGAGACAAGCAGCGAAAAGTATCACACGCCACGCTTATCTATGAACGTAGCAGCATTGTTAACGACGGTGTGATAGTATCGTTAGGCCCGTTTTACAGAAGTGATGGTATTTAAAGCGGCGGCTGTCACGTGTATCATCCGGCATTCGCTGACGTTCCGCGGTGCAACGGGCGTACTGCGGGCGTGACGGCCCGGCCCGAATACTGGGTCAAGTACAACGGTGCTTTGCCATTCATTGTCAACGCTCCCCGCGCCCGCGCTCCCCTCCCAGCAAACTGCGCCCGCGCATCGGCCTCGCACACGCTGAACTTGACATATCCACTTTTAAACACGTTTTTCGCCTATTCCTAAGGTCGCGTTAGCATCGATCCAGCTACGTGTGACTTCCAATTCGCAGTCGCTTTTCTTTGCCGTACACGCGTTACATCAACCAGGTAATCGCAACAACCGCGTGTGACAACACTTGTTACCTAATACCCTATTGCGATCTAAGGCAAAAGCTTGATGTAACTTGGAGCCCGTAAAGGTAGGTACCTATCTGTCTTTATTCGAGCGCTGCCGTGATTCCGCGTTATTATTTTCCTCGTGGACCCGTATTATATCATACGGTCGAGTGTGAAATACACATTGGCTCCCTCCGAGCGAGGTCGTCGTCCGCCGCGCAACTAGAGCCTTTGCCAACCCGAATGATACACTGCTAATGGTCGAGTACATTCACCGCGTTAGAAAACCTACTTCAGTTCCGCACTTTCTTTATTGCATCACCTTAATGTGCCGTTTCGGCCGCACTCTCTTCCGCTGCGAGCGGCCATCGGTTGTGCAAGCGACCGAGCCTCGGCATCGACTAGAATTTAGAATGCATCGCTATTTCCAATTTCTAAATCTTTTGCCCATCGTCTCATCTGGGGATCGCACGCCCACGTTACCCGTGCGCACTAGTATTTCCGCGCTTTCTTCGTTGCATCACTGCCTTTGTTTCGCTCCCCTCGCCTGTGACAGGTGAAATTTCGCAAGTTCACTGACCTTACTCCGCCGTGCATCCGTAAACGAGATGCCCGGGATTGTGATATAATGAATTGGGCCGCGGATTGTTGCCGTTTACAAATTACCATTTCCGCACTTTCCAAGTTACGACATTACATTTAGAGAAAAAATTATCGCAGAGGTGAACGACCGTATCCGTGGTCCGGCTCTCTCGAATCTAATGGATCATTGCTTCGGTATTTGCGGAGAGCGTTGATCCTTCGTGATCTCATCTTAACCGTACGAATCTCGAGTGTCACAAAAAATTACAAGCGCGTAGATAGACAGTCAAAGCTTCACGTGGTGCTTTCTGTGTTCCGACGTGTAACCACTACATAGTATAAAACAAAGTCGCATCCAGCTCTGTTCCTACATATGCTTAGATCTTTAAAACTACGCAACGGATTTTGATGCAGTTTTTTTAATAGATAAAGTGAATCAAGAGGCAGGTTTATCTTTATATGTGTAATTTACTGATATTGGGGCGGTATGAAGTTCGCCGGGTCAGGCTAGTTTATCAATAAACCTTTCATCGGCCTAGTACCATTTCGCCGGCGGAACGGTACACAGTAGGTTGAGAAAGTACCGCTGTTTCGCGTGCTACATTCTTACGTACAATTTATTCCTCAACTTGCGACATGATGCAGCGAGTCATCATTACTAAGGCGAAGCTAAGAAATCGCAAAGGGCATTGTCCGTGGCCTGACCACTGTTTATTTATCAACCGCGATCGAATAATATTCGATTCACGTTCTCGATTCACACAATCGTACATCGTACGGTGTTTAAAATTCCTCGTGGTGTAAAAGGCCTATGAACTCTCGTGTTTTGGAATGGTCATATTGGAGTAGATAGCGATCATCATCAATTATAAACGCGTAAATAGTTTGGTGATAGGTACGTTATCGAGTCATATAGACGTATGGCGGTGGAATTAAAATTTCGACAGCGCCGGCCCGGCGAGTCAGTTCGTGAATTTTTTTTCTGTGAAATCAATTATCGAGTCGAGTCCCCCGATCGGTAATTCCCGACCCGATCTTATTTTTGTTTACGCATACTTTCAGCCAGATAACGGTGCAAACTCGTTCCACACTCGCGGTTTTCGTACAGTTTTTTTATTAAGGACGATAAGGCATTATTTACAAACTCGGCGAGTTGTTTTGTTAACGCAAGTGCTATTAACGGTGGGGTTGTAGAATTTCCTTGTATTGTTTGCTTCAAGTACACTCTGCTGCTGTAATAAAGGGTTTGCTGTAATAATGAAGGTTCTGGTTGTTATTTGCTAATTCGTTGCGTACATTGCCGGTTTGCATAGATGTGGGAGAGATTAAAACGCAAGGCAGATGTAAATGTATGATTATTGTATCGATAATGTCGAGTTTAGTTTTATCGTCTGTAGCGACCGCGTTATCGCTTATTCGGTGACTTGCCTACGTCATTGGAGTCGAATTTACTTCAATAAAACCATTGTTCCGATTTGATGAGGTCCCAGATAAGCATCATACTACGGAACTTATGACTGGGATATGGAATTCTTGTATACAAACTTGTAAATGTTTGAATTATGTTGAATTAGATCAACAACACCCGGTGATACGTACCTTACCTTTTTAGAATTGTATTGAAATAAACGGAGGCCGAGCAACTGGTTAGTGCCTAGATTCTTCAGAACTCGTTTGCAGCAGGTGCTATACTTGAGCTATAAAACATATTTAAAAATAATGGCTGCACTATAATTGGCTAAATCGACTCTCCTTATGTTGCTGGCAGTGGGAGCTAAAAATAAATTACTTTACCCTTACACTTTACGATAAGGATTAACGACACAATTACGACCACGACTTGAATTATCTTTGTACGCAACTTTGTCGGTTAATTATCTCTATATAAAAGAAATGAAAAACAATTAATTTTGCCACATCACCGCAACAATACAATAATAAGATTAATGAGTAATAACAGTTATGTACCTACAAGGTAAAGATACAATTTTTAAAAGGAAATGTTGTAATGAGTTAGCAGAAAAGGAAATGCACTTAGCCAACCTAGGTATGCTAACTATTATTTAATCTGTGGCGTTGGTACTGTGATTGAGTCTATTGAAAGGAGAGACGGTTAGCTCTCCCCTGGACAGGGATAGAACACATAAATGGTTAAGGGCACTACTTGACCACGTTTTATTACTTATAATAAACGCGATATATTATTTATAATAAACGCGAAAATTTGTAAGTATGAAACTTTACAATAACACAGCTAATTACATCAGAATAACATAGGCTACAATTGCGCAGACGAAATCGCCGGCACCAACTAGTTATAAATATAATAATATCGTGTTGACAGGTCGCAAATGGAGTTCGCTGCCCAGTACATTACCATGTCAAAAGCAACAATGCAAACATGCGTGTAATATGTAACATGCATGTTATATGTAACAACATTTTCGCAATAACACTGATAAGCAACCCCGCTTGGGTAACCGCCATTACAAAATATTTGGACACCATATCGTTGCCGGCTAAATAAATAAACAGCCAGTGAAAAGTTTTCAGAGGTCGATTAGATAAGAGTGAAATGGTGATAAAATAATATTACTCTCATATTTATTACTGATACGAGGTTAGAGCTATAGAAAGTAGGACTTTATTTTGTTGAATTGACATCTTAATAATTTTTATAAACTATTCTTGTTGGGGCCCATCCATAAATAACGTCGCACGCATTTCATGATTTTTCGACCCCTCCCCCGTCCTTGTCACAGCTGGTCACATTTGCCACCTATTATGCCATTTTAAATTAGATAGATATAAAATATTGTATTTATAAAAATGTCACAAAATTTCTTCTCTCTACCCTTTGTCACTCTCAATGTCACACTTCGTCCCCTTATTTTTATATATTACTTGGTGGTGCCTGCGACTTCGTCTGCGCATGTTTAGTATTTCCAGTAATTCACACAATATCTTTATAATTGTAGCTTATGTGTTATTCTGATATATAAGCTTTAATATTATTGTAAAGTTTTATTAAAATCCATTTAGTAGTTTTTACGTGAAAGAGTAACACACATCCATCCATCCATAATTACAAACTTTCACGTTTATATTAAATAGGATACTCACTTGGTGATGGCGACGCTTGGATGGTGTATACCACGCACTGTAAAACATAGAAAAATGGTCAAACACTAAGCACATTTAACAATACAAGTAATATTATTTAGCCCATATTCAGGTACTTTATTTAGGTCCTGTTACAAAAAGAATGGTTAGAATAGGTTGCAATTAATTTCTTTTGATTCTGAATTGTCGATGCGCGCTGCGTTCCGCTGGTAGTGTGTACTGTTAGGCAACCTCCTGCGCGGTCGGTACTCGGATGGGTGACCGCTAGTGGCAAATTCCATGCGCGCTTCCGTGCTTCGGAGGGCACGTTAAGCCGTCGGTCCCGGTTGTTATCGTCAGATAACAGTCGTTAAAC
>DWQL01001325.1:0-11691 GCA_018231265.1 Noctuana haematospila
ATAGACACACTCTGGAATTCCTTCTGCATGGTATGGTATTTCATGGTATGGTAATTCAGAGTTACCAATGTTCAAATATTAAGAAACGTGCACCTTTTTAATATTAAAAATATTATATAAGTAAACGTTCTTAATCAATCATTAAGTTCTTCCTATTCCTCAAGAAATCAATTGATATTAAATTTCATATATATTATACTTTTCTGAGCATCAAACAATTACAATTCTTATCGTAATTATGCTCGTATTTCGAAATAAAAATATGAAATATGGAATATGAACTATCCTAAATATCGCTCGTCCAGAGGAGCTAATCCCACTAGCAGAATCCTGTTTTCTCCCCAAGAGAAGTATCATAGGTGTATTAGGAGACAAGAGTATCAAGCCAACTATGTACACCTATCTACAAAACTAAGGCGCTTACATTACTACTTTGACTGGACAAGTGAACAATTTCGAGTAAAAATGTTTAATTAGGTGTTAAATTTGAATACTTTTTGTGCTGCAAGATGGACAGAATTCGCGATTCTGGTTATATCAAGCAAGGGCAAAGCTCCGCGAAAACAAGTCGGTGCCGCCGTAATTACAATGCCGCCACGCACGCTCGACGTCGGCCGAATCTCTCTTTTTACTAAATTTTCTTATGGGATATAAGCTTTTCGACACGCAAAACATATTCGCATCGCGTGTGAATTATTAACTGTCCGCCATGGTGTAAAAATAATGACTTTAATTGCTCTCGTAGACATGTATGGTAATTATTGTTTTATGTTTTTAAATAAATACAAGCAATATATAAAAACAAAATGCGAATCAAATTGTTTTTATAAACAAATTGTTTCCACTTTTCTCAAATAAAGACTATATTACAATGGGTTGACATTAGAGCTAAGGGCCGAATAATATAGTAGCGATTTACGTATATTTACACAAGGAACATAACGCAAGAATGCAATTTATAGAATAAAAACGTTATAGTAAATATAGTTGCGCTAATGATACTAATACGTGCGCTTAATATACATAAGAATGTATCAGTGTTTTTATTTTCTTATTGAAACGGCATGGATGCTCGTTAAGGAAACACGATGTTTGCCGCGTTGAAATTATTTTATCATAATACGGTAAGGTTATTGTTTAAAGGTAGCGCGATAACATCCGAGCGGCCGGCTCTCGGGGCGGTCATTGTGTTCCTATATGGC
This sequence comes from Noctuana haematospila, assembly GCA_018231265.1. Classification (NCBI taxonomy): domain Eukaryota; kingdom Metazoa; phylum Arthropoda; class Insecta; order Lepidoptera; family Hesperiidae; genus Noctuana; species Noctuana haematospila. Next base: position 1,203 of record DWQL01001325.1, read on the forward strand.
GAATGTCAAAAGCTTCGTCTTAATTATCGGGCGCGGCTATACAATGCGGACTCGATTGCGGCGAGATAAGCGCTCTATATCTATCCAACTTCGTATTGAATGCGCGGCCGGACTCGCGGCCCACTTACTGCCTTAATAATAACTTCAAACGTATGTCGCATTGTATCTCTGATTATTGGATCTAAGCCCATTGAATACAGATAAAGCGTGTTTGAATATGCTTTTGCTGTCTAAAAGGAAATTCTATTTTTTTTTATAGATATTAAGGCGCCCGTAGAGCAGGCTTACTCATTGTTAGGTGAGTAATGTTTATACCTAACAAGATCTTGATGCTATCGCGCAACAATAATGCTGGTTTTTATGTGTGAATATCGAAACGAGATTAACCAGATCCAACTTGAATTTCTAGTTTGTCAAGAATAATTAAAAAATCATTAAGTAAGGGTAACAATTAAATTGTCCCATCACTATTTACTCTCATTTTCTAGGGAAGTGTTAGAAAACAATAATGCCAGGGGATTTCCGATTTCCACGGAAAAAACACGCGAGCATCCATCTTGCCAATGATTTTTTGTATGTTTAAGAATAATTTCTCACGGCATAATGCTCGTCCATTGTTATGCTATACAAGTCACCTTTAATAGGCTACTCAATTAAAACAATTACCATTGCGTATTCTTAACACGTAGGTACCAGTAATCAACGTTCACTATAAATATTGAGTAGCTAGTTTAAAACAGAATTTAGATGATTGATTAGTCGATACTTACATGTAATTAGTATTGAAAGTAATTTTTTAGGAGTGAAACCTGTTTGACTGTCAGACTAAGTTCAAAGGAACTTATCAGAGTGTTTATATAGTAAAAGTTTTAAGTTGATAAGTTTTATGTTAAAAGGATAAATTAACATGATTAATTAATTAAAATTGCAATATCACTCACTGACTAATCACGTAATTTTAGGAAGTAGATTGTTTTAGCACGATAATTTTCGTAATACCATTAGAAATATAAATTCATTCTTTAAACTTAGGTATGCCCCGCTTGGAATCAAACCCTTTAGATGGCAGATCGGCATGATAACCTCACAACCACATGGGTTACGGATAAAGTATATACTGTATTTTTTTGTTGACATATTAGGATTATTAGGTTAATCGGGTTGTACATAATATTTTAAATTTGGAACGTAGCATTCTACATTTGAGAAACATCACGCGTATAACCAGTCGAAAACGTAAAACAAATTTAAATTACATCACACTGTTTTTACAAGGTGTTCATGATTTAATAATAAAGTAAATAAATAGTGGTTTTGAAAGTAATTTTTGCGACGATGTCCGCGAAGCGAGAACTGGGAGTAGCATGGGGTGAAATTGACACGCTATTTGCGGTTAGAAGACCCTGGAAGAGAGGCGGCCTTAAGCGGATAAAATTAAGAAGTTGACTACTTGTGGCTATTATTATCATCAATATATTATTTCATACCACTACCTGCTACTCCAGAAATGTTGAAAATGATAAAATATCGACAGAAAACATTAGAGAAGAAAATACTAAAATAAATTACCTACGTAATTAAGAGACGTACTTTGTAAACAAAACATGTAGTTAGCTTACTGCATCAACATTTAATATTTCTAGCGGATTAAGTAAACCCAGAAAATGTTTCTGCAGAATTGAAATTATGTCATTAATTTTACACAAATGATAATATATAAGAAATTGAATATTAAGTAGACATGTAAAACGTTTGGATGTAGTCATGTTTTACGATCGCTCATGCCTCTAAAGTGCGTGGTTAAGCTTTCTAAGATCCGAGAGAGGTAAACATCCGGTCGGCTAACCGTTAAGGGACTTGGTCACTAAAATAACTACAGATTCCAGTTTATGTTTCAATGCTACGAAAATGATGTTTACATGTACCTTTATCTACTTATTGTAAAGTCTGAATACATTCATTTTTAAACAAAAAATGTCGAGGTCTCCTTTAAACCTAGATTGGTATTTATTTTCTGACGATATATACATTATACTTATATAGATAATTACATTATACATAGAGGTATATGGCATTAATTAAAAATAATATTAATAATATATTATAATAAAGCGATTTAATATCTAAACAAACACTACATATTAATATTGAAATATTACTTAACAAGTAGTAAATAAATATTCATAACTCATTTTATTTGCTTTCGTTATTTCATTCTATAAAACAATGATACGCAATATAATGTAATATAATTGTACGCTTTTGAGTCTAATAGGTGGTATAATTAACTGCACGCAGAGGAAACAGCTCCATAAACTTGGCAAAAAAATTTACTGTTCATCGAATAAGATGTAAGCTTGTTTTTACCTATTTCTTATCGTTTACTTATGAGTATACGAACATGCAGGCAACCTTATGTTAAGTAGTCACTGCAACCCATGGACATCCATGTCCAACCTCAAATAGAAGAAAAGTTCCATCTGAGATAATGTGTGGAGACTACTCTTGTGTGGTTGCTACTCTTGAGGACTGCAATAACAGTGTGTCCAACATCCACCCTCCCCGACCGAAACAAAATTACTTTACCACAAGACTTGCTTACCTAACGTCGGATTATGAGGTGGTACCTTCCCGAGCGAACTTTAAAAGCTCTCCACCACTTACCACTCTACCACTTACCAAACCTACCTAAATATATTATTTATATCTTCCTTTTAATTATACCTATGTAGACATTGTTATTTTAATGGCTGTACATACCACTTTAACAAGAAGATACACAATTTAATTTTATTAGAATATTACCAATCCCAAAATCGTATAAATCCTATATACAAAACTTTACATGTATACACTTTTGTGTATGCATACTTCATAAATAACATGTCTACTTTAAATATGTCATTTTTGCTGTAAACAAAAGTTGCATGTGATCCAAATACTCCTTTTAATACACTGGACAATACTTCTAAAATGTAGAGTCGATGTAGATAAGCTACTGATGTTGATTTATAGACGGTTTGCATAGTGCAACAATAAGTCATTGAAACGATTCTGTACAACGCTGAGCTGATACTGTAAACGTGTAAATTTGTTATCGTTCCGCTTCAGCGCCGATGTGGAATTAAATTAAAATACTTCAAATAGCTACGTGTACGCAACTGGCGTGTTTAATAGTTTATTAGTCATTTATAGGTAGGTACAATAACTTAACTTAACTTAATTTGAAATTTCTTGACTGACCCCTAAAATCTGTAGCATATTTTTCGAAGATGTAGGAAGTTAGATATCTTTATAATTGATGCTAGCTAGATAGGTACAAGAAGGCGTTATATTAATTATTATTAATATTTTTTTCAGTTAAACATCGTTTCATGAATCTAAGCAGGATATACTTTGTATATTCTGCATAGATTCATGCCTATGCAATATATCAAGATAACAATGTAGAATTAGTAATAAGTGACTTACCTTAACAGTTTGATTCTTAAGGGGCTTGTCAGGATCATGTATGTACTCGAGGGTGATGCCGTAGAATTGGCCCTTGTTGATGTACGTAATCCGATCATCTTCACGCCGTTGCGAACTACTGCTGGCCGTTTCTAGGTGATACTTGAATCCGTACGGTGAAAACCTGAACAAGAGATAACAGGAGTAAGAACATTTACAATACAATATTAGATAAGAACTCGCAAGATATCGTGTCTCCTTGCGTTTTTAAGATCAAGATAACTTTCAAAAACTTGCACATTACTGAGTAGCACAGTAGGCAAGTCTTCGCTCACTTTAATATTTGTTGAAATATAAAGTGCACAATAAGAGCTGGTTTCTGTAACATTTAGAAAAAGTGCGATTTCTTTTTTGAGATACTTATCTACAGATATACGTACATGTTCTCGACAATAAAGTTTCCATGAAGTAAAGCAATAAAAGTAAGCAAAAAGTGGAAATCTTAATTGCGCTGCCAGTAAAGCTTGTCAGCGGCGTCGTTACATAAAGGCGTGGAGATCCAGTTCGTAGTACGTAATGAAAAACTATGTTTTCTCGCGATTTCCTGAGCTTGTGATCAGCGGAAGGAAAACCCCGCTAATTTAGCAGTGATCGCGTGCCGCGACTCGTTAGGGGCCACGCGTGAGCCGCACGACAACCGCTACACGCGCCTCTGCGCTTGTCGCCGCTCGATCTCGACCCACGCCTGGACAGCGGCGAACATACCTAACCAACTAGGAAATATGTCATTATCGACTCGTCCTATTGTGTTGCACCATTACTAAAGTCCACCACCGCGGCTGTTGTATTTTGTCTCTCTATCTCGACGCGATGAACTCTTTTTGGTAGTTTTTACTAACAGATTTTCAAAAAAATTTCAATTCAAATAAATTTAAAATCATAATAACTACTTTAAAAAAGTGAGCACAGCTTTTTTGGTTAGTCACCCGTTTTTGATTTCTCTCTAGATTTGATTCTAAAGTCCACGAGGATGGTGTGGGCAAAAGCTAGTAAAATAAATCACTAAAGGGAATGTACGCAGGCATAGCCTGTTTGTATCGGCTCGATTATTGACTAGCAGTTACACCATTACTATAAGCTTATTGAAAACAATTTGGTAAACAACTCCGCTGATGTTTGCGATTTAAACTGAGCTCGGGCAGATAAAGGCTGTGTAATGCAAACGCTGGCCGACATTGACGGATCGGTCGCAGCGGTGCTCGCCTATCTGATTCTCTGTAAGTTATTCCAACCGCAATTTCCATTTGTGTCATGACTCTCCATTGTCATTTGAGCTATTCTTATCCTTTCCTAACGAACAATCGACAGACGAATTTGATAAAGAATTCTTACGTCATTAATTAATTGCATGCATCGATGATATAGCAGACACCACGGTATATGGGTATAAGAATAGGAGTAAGCAATGCGACAATCCGCTACATTATCGCCTGAGAGCCACACAGTCGATCGTATTCTTTAATAAATAACGCATTGTTTTCGAATGAGCTTCATTACAAATTTCAGCAACGCAGTCGTCGAAAAAAGACACTTCCTGCGTGAAGGCGAGGCCCTTTCATGAATAAATCAATCGGCGAGGCGCGGAAATTGATGAGCAGACAAAAAGTCTCGGAACGTAGCAACAACAAAGTGCTCGCAATAAAAACGCAGGCCGCGATAAGAGTCACCGAGCGGCGTCCCGCAGAGCCTGTGCGCTCCACCGCCAAATTAGATGCGCATAAATCAGATCCACTTAAACTTCAACCGCACTTACAAAGACTTGTGCTACGAATGCTACGATTACCCTATTACCATCCTCATAGAATGCAAAAAATACGCAATAATACGAATTAGGTATTTTCATTACAGCAAGCCCCACGTAATTTATAATATTTTAATTTTTTATCATAGTTAAGTATTTTGTTTTATTGTGTTTTATTTCAAATTCAATAAAAATATTCCTCATAATTTTAATAAATTTAGTAGGTAGTAGGTAGATGTTACTAACGAATAATATTAGAGAACAGAAAACTGGACGTAGACGCATCATGGTAAACACCGTCGTAGTATAATGAGAACGTTTAGGAAACGTAATGGCTGACTGCCGGCTACCGGCACCAGCACGCAGCTCCTCTCGCCAGCAAAATTATTCGCTGCTATCATGCCGTTATATGGTCGAGGAAAACACTTAACGACAACGCCATAATGATATGCAAGTTGATAATTACATTTTTTTACTTTATTTACGTAACGTATGCCTTTATTTTCCTCAAAATGTTGACTATTGTATTTAAGTAATTTTATTATTTAAATTCATCAACTAAACATTTTTACTAATTTCAATAACAGATGTTTTTCATATTATTATAATACCTTAGATATTTTGAGAAATTGATATCTATGTTATCGTGAAAGCGAATGAAATAGCAATATCAGTGGCTTCTAATGGAAATAACTGGGTTAGAGGAATGTCGCTTTAGGTACCTATTAATTTTGCTTAAACGGACAGACGATGGAATCGCGTGTAGACCGCAATCCAGAGACATGATCGCCTTATTGTCAACTCTACACTGTTTTATTACCTATACAGTGTATAATAGACAGTTCTATTTATATTATGTAGATACTTTAGTCAATCACTAACAATTATGAAGAAACCAAATACTACAAAGAACAACGTCTTTTTCCTTTTCATCGGAGGATGTAATAAATTTGTATTTTTAAAAGCCCATCACTGTATATTAGACACCTCTTTGTAGTGATAATTACCTATGCATACAGGTTTCGATTAAGTTAAAGCTTTTAAAGAGTTCATTCCGGTGTTGAACATTGGTCGAGTAAATAAAGTAGATATTGCGGGCATTGACAGACGGCTAGGCAGTCGTAGAGTACCCGGACGGTAAGTAATAGTCCAAACATTTGTGAGGGCGTTGAAATACTTCGATGTTGAGGCGAGGACTCGTAATCAGCCGAGGAACGAGCGCGTATCGGAACCGAAGGTAATTTAAGACGGTAGAAGCGACCGAGTTATTTGGGCCAAATGCAAGCAAGTAATTATCGAGATAATAATGCTAATGCACTTATCATGTTGACGACTGTTTCCGCCCCGCCTCGCGCCGCTAATTCAACGATTTATTTCCATGTTACTCTTAGGATTTTTCCCTACTTATGTAGTTAATAACGTAAACAGTAAACAAAAAATAGATTACAGTTTAAAGTATTGAGCAGTATTATTGTACATAGGTAATTAGCACATATCTTTAATTATTCCACTATATTTCCACGCCATCTAAATAATTTTATTGGTGTAACATATTTACTATTGTGTATTACTACTTACTTGTTCCAAAGCTCCAAATACACAGTTGCATGAAAACAAAGTAGGAAAGCTTTATTATTTAACAGTTAATTTAAGTAACACGTTGCGTGTATATATTTTATGATTTGATAATGAGGCATTATACCTAAACTTACGAAAATTATTATTTAGGTCAGTAATCTGTATTTAATAAATGTCGAATTTACGATTTATGTCAAATAACTTTTACAAGTTATTCAAAAATTTACAAAATATACCTACATCAAATGGACGTTCCACTTGAATAGTTATAAGACAATTAATTGCTAAGAAGAAATTAGGAAATTATCAATTTACACACTTTTACTGTTCTATACAGCGATCACGAAGTTCAAGTTAACACCTCTTGTAGTAGTAAAAGCGTACGTGTAAGTGCTCAACAATAGTGTACAGGTGCGTGTTACGAGACGAGGTTTCTATCAATGTGAGGGCCATAATTTTCTCACGTGCATACACAGCACGCATTTAAACGTAGAAGTACTTATATTATGTCCAACTTATCGAGACAAAACAAACAATTACTGAATAACTTAAAAAGACTCTTATTTCTATGTTTGTTGCAAAAACTGTAATAAATAAATATGTATTTAGTTACATTAAGGTATCTGGTTATCGAGTCGAATGACCCCGTTTAAGTCTTTTCTATAGGAACTTTGGATTTTTTCTGTAAATTAATGTGTTCGTGCGTGAGCGGTGTTAGACGTTTAGTATGTGTGTTTTTAGAAAGAATTGCTTTAACTGTGATACACAGCTAGGTGCAAAGTGATGAGTCAATACAATTGTTAGGGATAGGTACTTCTCGGTACACCTCTTCAAACTACACTTCACGGAAATTTAAGAAAACGGTAATCAAATTATTCAGAATGATTACAGCCCCCTCGAGTTTGGGCTCATTTGGTTGGTTTTGTCGAGTTCCGTGTATTTATATTGTCTTTATTATCTTATCGTTTTTTGGTACAGCTGATATTTTAAAACTAAAACGTGTAACCCAAAAAAATTTATCGTTCAATTCAGTTAAGAGATTTATAACAATTTAACAATAAAATTTCTTTAATAATAAATTTATTATTCTCCGTACAATTTATTCGTACAAGTATTCGGAAAGTTGGAGTTAAAGCGCCTATAGAATGTTGAATACTTACAGTTTAGCAATTTGTATTTTGTCAGCATCATTTTGCCTTCCGAAGTCGTGCCAGGGGCGAGTGCGGGGAGCCTGGGCTGGGGAGTGGTGCGCCGACGGAGTGCCCCGGCCATCCTCACCCACGCCGGGTTGCTGGCAGATCACCGTATACTCGAACGACTGTGTGCACAATTCACACGTCTTGTACAGGGATATCATATTAGCTCTTTCCATAGATATAGAGTATAGATATATAGAGGCTTAAGCGTTTTTTTGCTCTTTTAGGAGTCCTATTGATATTATAATGAAAAGGAAAAGTGAGTTACTTGATGATTACAAACTATCATAGGACTAACATAACTTGTGAATAATAAATCCTATTTTCGGCAGTATTGTTGCTAATTTATAGATTTCGGTAACATTGGATGGTTGATATTTCTATTGGAATTCGACGTTTTGCGATAATATTAACATGCGTACACCCTTATTATTTAAACAGAATTATATTATCTTTCATTCAAATGTTTTTTTTATACTAAAATAGATCAAAAAAAGTAGAGATTGACTGATCCAATAAATATCCCCAAAAATGTATCACATTATTCAATTTACACCTAATACTAGTACCTAATCAAACTATAGTAACAAGACCCGTCTATAAAAACTAATATCAATATATACAAATGACATGTAAATATTCAACTCTTAGTATAAAATTAACTTTGTTGAGGTGTTGGAGGCCATTGCCAGTCCACGTGTTATATATTTTTGCATAACCATTTTGTTCGCTCTCTGTTTCTTTTCAGATAACATATCAATATGGAAACTATAACGTCTAATTTTAACTCCGTAAGTTAGTTCTAACTGAGTTATTGTCCATACCATATTCACCGTACTAATTTTTAGAATAATTTGTTTATAAATCACATTACTTTGGTATTATTATTTTTCCAAAACTTAGAAAACATTACTTATAGTAGATACTTATTAAATGTCTACGAGACATTTAGACGACCCACTAATATCTATAACATTATGTAATGTAACATTACGTATGTGTGCAATAATATAATGTAATTTAGGTACCTATGTTTTGTAAATATTCTTTGTTTGTTAACAAGATTGTATTATTTCGTGATTCAGGTACTACCAGTAGTAAGTACAAGTAGGTACTTCGTGACCATATTAGAATATTAATGCCAAATTAAGTCTCGTTAAAGGTACTTCCTAATAACAAAAACATGCTATATCCATTTTTTGTATTTTAATCATTCAAAAATTAGCATTAAAATGGCTATTAACTTATGATAATGAATTCTAATAACAAAATTCTTACGGCTACGTCATCAGTGACGAAGTAAGAATGTCTACGTACTCGTATACAACGGAATAATATAAAACAGTAATTGTTATTAAACGTAGATGAATGAGTAACTATGGCGTAATTGTCTACCGTCTCACTTATAACAAACAAAAAGAATATCGTTATAATTGACAAAAGAGTCATTGTGATAATTAGGTACATTGCATCTATCTATGACATATTATATTATATCATTGCGGGGCTAGAAATTGTTCGTTACGGTTCTGACTGTCCACTTGGCATCGTTTGATTTACTGAATACAATAGTACCTAACTAACGTCTGATCTAGATAATTCCAGTAGGTACCTGACTACCGCGCAATTCGTGAGCGACACACCTAAGAACTATGAGTCCTTCAAAAGCACTTAGTTGTAAAAGCTTAACCTGATTATAAGCATAGTCATGTCAATTTGTTCTTGTTAAATTAGTTGTTATCACTTAATAATAATTTCTAAAACAATGTTAGCTATTTTTATTGAATGTCTGCATTATCCTACCTAACTACATACTATCAAAATATATTTCAAACTAAACAATTTATTTGTTTGTTGTTTTTAAAATTTAGAATGAAGTTTTCTTTAGTACTGTACTCGAAGTTATAAATAATACCTAATTAGAACCTGTTAAATCTAGAGACTTATGTTTCAATACTATTTTGGACTCTCTAATCAACATAAAAGAATAAATATTAGGTATAATATTTTAGTTACCTTAAAATTAAAAACATAAATGAATTATGAATACTAATTAGGTATGATTCAAACACTAGCAAAAAAGAGTGGGTCAGTCAGGTACATTATTTAATGTTAGGATTTGATTAGATTTATTGATAAGATTTTAAAAACGTTATTTTATAGGAATTAGCAAATGCCCTAGGAACGTGTAGGTATACCAAGATTCAATCTAACATAAATAGGTATAAATAATGCATAAGTACCTGCATAGCTTTTATTGACCTAATATGACATGACAATGACGACCCGTGTGGTGTTGTGGTTACCAGGCCAGTCCACCATTCGAAGGGTCCCGGGTTCGATCCCGGGATCGGGGCAGTAATTTAAATGACGAATTTAGATTTCTGTTCCCGGTCTGGGTGTTGTATTTGTCTTAGTGTGTGTCCATGGCACCCACGACACAGGGAATCTTAATGTGGGGCTG
>DWQL01001326.1:0-11691 GCA_018231265.1 Noctuana haematospila
CACTTTCACATGATCTGAATCATCTGAATCGGTGTCTGCATTGTCCTGGCTGTCTGCGTCACCATTGGCTTGCTCCTGCTCAACCCTTTCCACGTCTTCGAAGTGTTCATCATTGAACTGAGAATCTTCATTACCTTCATTCTCTTCTTGGTCTTCTTTATCTTCAGCTTCCTATACAAAATACATAATATTCTTCAGGACATTTTAATTGAGAGCAAGAAAATCATTAATGTGTGGCGTTAATTTATTGTTTTGTAGATATTACTTTTGGCAGAGCATTGTGTTACATTTATTAACACAACGTGTGCTAAATGAGTTGTTTAAAACATACAAAGTATTCAACTTAGTCACATAAATCCACTAGTTAACAATACGTAGCCTGAATGTTTATTAGAACTAATTTAACAGAAATGCATCGAATGTAGGTTATGTTTTCTGTTAATGGTTTGATTACCATACCCCTGTTCCTTCAGCAGTAACGGGTGGTTCTTGTGGTTTTTCATTTGTTGCAGCATCTCCTTCTTGTGGTACTTCTGTAGCTGAGTCCCCGTACAACCAATTATCATCATTTTCATCAGTCGGCGCCGTTTCTATTGCTGCGTCTGCCATTTTTGTTTGACAAATTAAATTACAAATTGTTGTTGATTGATTGTTGATTTGACACAGAAAAGTCAGTCAGTACACTGTGATTGACTTGACACTCCAAATCAGCCACAGATTAAAACAGTTAATACAACCATAGATAAGTTTCATATAGAGACGATATATATACATTACACGTAGACAGAGAAGACTGTACTTTTTTCTTTCTTTAACCGTTTTGCGCTTTGTTGTCAAATTCCAAATTATTACAAGTGGAGAAATCGTAGCACAAAATCTATGTCGCATACAATACAAACAATATTGCTCGGTTTGGTCAAAGGATCGGGCGAAAATGCATTCAGTTTTCCGCATGTTTGACATTTTGCGTCTAGGACATTCAGAACGCCATCAAGTCAAGAACAAATAGATATACTAGGTATGAAAAAAATAAAAGCTGTAAGAACTTATATCACTTTAATTAATTTAGCATAAATAAATATTTTTTCAGTATCACAAGATAAAATGTTTTAAGTATTTTCAATCCAGTCCATTCCTCCTTTTAGGAAACATCTTCTGCTCGGCCTGTTCAACCTTTTGTGCCACATTTGCTAGTTGTTCCGAGGCAACTGAGGCAGCTGTCCCACACGTCTCTGCCAGTTCTTGCACTCCATGAGATACCTGAAAGACACAAAACTTTTTAAATTTCATAATTAATTAAGGATCCAATTTTAATGTATGTAGGGTATGGTCTTGTCAGAGTTACAGCCAGTTAGTGTAGCCCAGGAAGGATGAGGAAGTATGTGGCCATAATGTTGTCATAAAATTATATTGGATCGAGCCTCTAGAGGAGCAGCTTAGGAAGAACACTGGTTCGTTCCACTGGAGGTCAAAGAGTACTCCAAATGTGGGGAGTTCTGCTACCAACGAGGATTTAGTACAGTAATATCACCTCATAAGCCAGGATCGCTCTTACGATATTTAGGTCCTTCTTGAAGGTTTCCCTGGAAGGTGCCCTCATTGCAAAAAAGGGCATTGTCTACTCGTTTTAAGTAAGGGAAAACATATATTTATGTTCCTAAAATCCATATCCATGATCCCATTTCAATCTAGCCATAGGACTAATGAGTAATTTGGTTTTAAATTAAGAATTCATTGTTTAACATTTCTTAATATCTATTAAGGAGAATATTATTGAGGTGAAGAAGTAAACAAGTGTTTTCCCGCTACAAGTACCTCATCAGCTTCAGCTTTGACTTCAGCTGCAGCAGCGTGCATCTTGTCCACTACAACTTGCATCTGTGGTACCTGTTGAATTGCCTCAGATTCCAGCACTGGTGCTGCCTGCAAATAATTTAAACAAATTAATTATATTTTATTGTTTATCAGATTGTATTCAACATTTAAAATTCACTTCCAGAATTTAGTACATAAAGTTCTAACACTCACTGATTAATGCCAAGCAACCTAAACCAGTTAATATAGAAATATAATATTATAATTTTGGAAAGAAGTTCAATAGTGTAAGGCATAACTACACCCAAAAGTTAAGTTAACATCACAGAGTCACCAACTTTTTCTTTAAATTAAGTCTGTTGCAAGTTGCCAGCGAAACAGACAAATAATATAATATGTTAAGGTTATGCATGTGACGGAAAACTTACTCTAGTTCAGTAACAAGTAATAATTCTAAATCCCGTATCTGAACCATTCTAACTTAACCAATCTAAGTTGAGATGCTTAAAACCATGTAAAATCTTTGAACTGTGTAAATAATTAAGTTTACAATAGTAAATGTTACAGAATATTTCAATTACCAATGTGAGGATACATGAGGTGTGTGTCCTACAGCCATGTATGTAACTGCCATGGGTAGGTGGTGGATAGATGATTATAATAATTACCTGTTTACACCGATGCATGCAGTGGCAGTGGTGCTGGATAACAGGCTCTGCAGCAACCACTTCTCTCATGTGTAAGTTGCTCTGCTGCTTCTGTAATCAAGTTCATTTATATCATGATGTTAACCAAAATATTAAAATCTAAATTATTTTAAAGCGATAACACTGGTACTTCGTTAACTAGAATTTTCGACGGTTAAGTAGTCTACCGATTTTATTTATTTATAAGAGCTTAGAAAGGAGAATCAAACCTACGTTTTCAACAAGATTTGGGTCAGTGTAGTTATTAAGCTCGCTGGCTATCGGCATGGCCTTTGACAGGTTTTCATGGCTTGCCGTGGCATTTGTTATAGCCTGCGCCGCGTTTAATAAGTTCGCTGTTGCGGAGTCTCCCTGTTGGCCCTCTATTGAGTTCGGAGCTAAGCCTAGCTTCGCCTCCAACTGCTCGATTCTGTTTTGTAAAACGGCAATAGGATCCATTTTTAGAAGACCAAACACAGTGCCAACGCAAGTAACGGAAACTATAAACAAATTTATAATAACGTATTAAAAAAAATGGTAGTTAGGTATAATTTAAGCTAAAAACTTGAAAATAGTCAAAAATCGAATAGAATTTACAATCAAAATGCTGTCAGTCATCTGAGATAGAATGTCATGTCACTGTCACTAATTAATCAGCTGTCATCTTATTTAAACTTCGAACATGCTTAAATACTAATCACCGGTTTTCCCAATCGTGAGAGATGCCATGGTTATGTAAACGGGTCCTTACATTATCTCGTTGTCCGTCGCGTTTAATAGAATAGAAAGTACGGTGGTCTTCTTGCCTCGACATACTTCAAACGTTAAAAACTTTAAACGAAGTATGTCAACAAAGAAACAAAGTAAGGTAATATAAATAAAGCATAATAGGCAAAGAAATATATCATCTATATATATAAATATATATATGCTATTTCATAGACTAACGAAAAGGGCAATCTATGGAAACATAAACAAAAAAACTATACGTCAAGCGAATATCAAATGACATGACAATTTGATGACATTGACAGTTATGATTGAACGTGCTGAAATTTCCGCGAAAGAAACGTGCTTTATTTCTTACCCGTCTATTTATTAAACATAGTTTATATTTCATTCCAATTCCACGTAAGAAACTATTTATTAAATTAAATAGCCGCAGTTATTTAAGTAACAATGGATGAAGAACAAGGAGGCTTAACTGAGGAAGATCTTTATGTACCGCCAGTGAAGTATGAATGTAAGTTGTTATTTTCATTGTTCAATCATGTTTAGCTTTATTATTATAAATACCGGTATGCCCGAAATATTTTATCACTATCTGGATAAAGGATTACCTATTTATTGTTAAAACAAAACATAACTATTTTACTTGCATGCAAGATAGCAATCCAGAGTATTGTTATCTTTTATCATGACTCGTTTAAAAAAAATATATATGCATATCTAATTAAAATTACGCTTTTATGAAAGTTGTTTTAATATAAAATCTCCTTAATACTTTCAGATTTAGACCATACAGCTGATGTGCAGTAAGTAAATTTGTAAATATTTCTGTCATTCTTATTTGATCAGTATTGCAAATGACTCATTACAAATGTTTCCTCCTACATAGCTCTACACATGATGCAATCAGTTATGCAAATTAAATATTGCATTAGCAAAATAATTATTGTATTGAATAGGCATTTATGAATTTATTAAGAACAATCTCACCCATGATAATCATCTATTGGTTATTCTAAAAGTATGCACAAACCAGTCCAGATTGTCCAGTGTGTATATACAGTGACAATCTACATTTCTGTATATTGAAAAATGTTAATCTCTAATATTAAAAAATCCCTTAATGACTATGAAAACCTTGTCCTGGTATTAATTGTAGTACGTAAGACTTTTGATTTAATCTAAATATTATTAACTTGCAGATTACTTAGGTCATAACTGTGTTGTTTTACTTACAGGATACATGCTTGGGGCGACACATTAAAAGAAGCTTTCGAGCAATGTGGCATGGGAATGTTTGGTTATATGACAGAACTTGACTATGTTCAGATTAAAGAAGTCCACACAGTTGAAGCTATCGCAGATGATTTGATGGGTTTGCTCTACCACTTTCTTGATGAGTTACTCTTTTTATTCTCAGCAGAACCATTCTTAATTTGCAAGAAATTAGTTATAACGGAGTTTAACACTGAAGAATTCAGAATAGTTTGTAAGTGTTATGGTGAAGAATTCCAGATTGGAAAGCATCCCCAAGGGACAGAAGTAAAAGCTATCACATACTCAGCTATGCAAGTTATTGACCAACCAAAGGACAATAAATTTGAAGTGTTTGTAATAATTGATATATAAATATATATATTTTTTAAATGTTTGCAGTTTCTGCGCTTTTCTTTCTTCAAACAGCCCTTCTATGTATCTTGAAATACAAATATAAATGTCATATTACTTGAAGACATCAGTTTTAATATTACGTGAATGGCACGAAATATGAATATCTTAATTAGGTACATTTTTTCACAGGGTTGACCCACTGAGTAGGTACTAATGCTGGAACGGCCATTTTATATCAGAAATATTCAGAAACAGTGTCGCTGTTTAATTCCCAACATTTAATAATATTAGTAAATAAATAAGGCGAGCCTACCGCGCATAACAATGAACGCTCCATCTAGTATCTATTCTGTGGTTTCACCTAATATACCTAGATCTTAGAATACCTAGATACTTTTGTCATGTTACTAATACTATAATACAATAGTTTTAAGATTCTGTGATTAGAACGATTGGGTGTGGTAGCAAGTTAATATTAGAAAAACGCAAAAAAATCTTTTTTTAAATGAAAATTCTGCAATAATTTGAAGATCGATACCGTTACTGACCAGAAAATGCCGTTCCTACCCAGTGAGATTGTAATAAAATTTAAAAGGAATTTAAATTTTAACATTTAAAATGAATTTAAATTTTAACAATACCTATTGTTAAAGATGAGTACATACTGTTAAAGATGTAATGTACACATACACATGCCTAGATTTTTATTATTTTAGGAGGTTTTGGCAACACTGGCAAACATTCTTCATTATGGTTTGTGTAACATAGACAAAACGATTGATTTCATTATTTTCATTACGTTTGTCTATGATTTTCTTCTATTTTCTACAGTCACTTCCGCTTTGTTCGCGCTTTCGTATACCTAACTTCCGTATTTCGAAACGATTAAGCTAGCAGGCAGGCACATATTAAACTTACACATTAAACAGTTATTGCAAAATAATAAATGAATAAAAGCAGAAGGATTTGGTAATATTCAATTACTAATTTAACGCCTATGTCAACAAATACGACGAAATGTAGAATAAGATATTGTAAGTAAAAAAATTGTAACAATGCGATAACAATACATGTCCATGTATTTGTACTATTTGTAGGTAGATCTTCGTACCTACATAAATAAATAAAAAGATGCAAAGATGAAGATAGATAAGCTATAGATACCTACCTGTTTATATGAAATAAAATATTGCAATCATTAATAATAGTTTTATCAACAAGATTAAAATCTCAGGAGTCTCAGGATACACTTAGTTATTTTGGTATATTTTAAATACAAGTGAATACATATTTCTGAATGAACATAATCGATGTTCAGATTTTTTGAACAATTATTATTTACATTTTTATTGATTCCACACAAAATTTAATATTTTTACGCCATTTACGCTACATCTCATTAGCAGGGCGTTACATTTTTATTACGGTTTCCTATTGATATTCATAAAGTTTTAACAGTACACGATGAACACTTAAACTTCAGAAAATGCATCTATAAAAGTTATTAAAATATTAATTTCGCAGAACATCATCCTTTAGTTTAAAAATTCCACGGTTCATATCATAGCATCGTCAGTCATTTATTGAAACCAGCGCGATATGATGCGCACCTCTACATAAAACCGGTCGCCTAACGAAAATTTAAAAATTCGTTATATTTTTTATGGCTTCTTGATTGAGCGAGGGGAGGAATTTGGAGAACGGCGTCCGCTAGGGGTTGCTTGGTTTGCCGCCGCTTCGCGCCTGCGCACGTAGTTCGCGCCACTGCTACGTTGCTTGCAAGCCAGATGTTCTGAAAAGCTTCCTGCCTGTCGTCGTTTCAATGCTTTGAATTTTTATCAATTAATTATAAAATGTGGTCTAGGGCTTTAACTTTGTTTTCTGTTGTTTGTGAAGTATTTAGTGATTAAATTAAATATGTGTTCCGTAAATTGTGGCGAGTAACAGAAATTTATCGGGCGTCCCGATGTCCACGAGTTCACTCGAGACCAACAAAGCGGCGGACATTTTATTTTGAGTACTCGATAATGTAGCGTTTGCCTCGAAAACATTAAATGTCGTTTTATGGTTTTGAATTTGGATATCGTTCGCTTACACCTTTCGTAAGTATAACAATTTATTAACAAATAATTTATGTGAAATGCTCGTCTGTTTGCACCGTACTTCGAAAGCGGTTATGTCTACGAATTACCGCTAGGTCGTCGTTATTTTGGGGAAAATCTCTTAGAAAAAGTGACGTAAGCTAACCTGGACGAATGCAGGTATAGCCAGGTACATTTCGTATTACATAAAGCATGTTATATTTCGTATCGACCCACTCCGCTTCGGAGGCTTCTCACTTGTGATTTCCGCGCGCGCGGCGCCCCTAACCTCTTCACTAATTGAATTGAGATGATTACGTTTCCTTGTAACTAAAAGTTTAACATGATTTTTGGGTTTGTTATATGATATACTAAATATCGTACAGCGATGCCGAGGGGGGTGAAGCGAGGGCCGGCGGAGGGCGAAGCTGAAGTGGTGGTAAGGGTCGGGGCGTCTCCGTCGCACACCACGCTGCTGGACGACAGCCCCAGCCAGCCCATAAGCTACCATCTGCTCGACCACGGCTATGGCGCCACGCCACAGCATCAGATACGCCGGGAGGCGCCCTCCGCACCGCCTAAGACATCTGAAGTAAGTTTGCTCTAACTATAGTTTGGTCTGTCATTGATAAGATCTACTCCTAAACTTGAAGTTTTCACTTTTTTTCAATGTGAAATCACATGGTTATTGTAATAATCAATGCCTAATTTGGATATACATTTATATGGTTATAGAAATCAGCTGTTTTTACTTGGTCTTAAAATTTTATGTTTCCTGGTGACCTTGTTATGATAATCTACTGAAAATGAAGTTTTATCATTTCATTAATTCCTTTAAATCTACATAATAGTATAATAAAAGTATACTTGCAATTTATTTAGAGTGTGTGTAGAAGTTCAATAAACTTCAAGGTTTATATGGTTTGAATGAAGTTAATAAAAGAATAGGTAATTCATTTCTTTAGTCTAGAGTCATGATGGTGACTATGTGACTAGCATACAATGTAATATTAACAGCATTTTGAGAGTTGTTAGAGACGTTAGTGATTTATTTAGATAATATATTCAGCATAAATTACGGGTGCAATAGGTACTTCATTAACGTCCTGGAATGATAGACTTTTTTCAATTTTTGTTAGTTGTTTATGAAACTTTCCATTCTTGAGCTTTACATAAAGATATGTGGCAATAAATTTCAGAGAGTTATTTTAAAAGGTATTTAAAAAGTTTGCCTTTCAAATGCAAATATGTCTTAAGAATTGAAATTTGTGTAACCTTGCCGATAAAGTTACCAACTCTGTTTTATCTTTCTATGTATTACTTTTAATATAATATAAAATAATTTGTATTATTTTATATTCTGTACAAGTCAACAAAAATAACCTATATCAGTGTTATATACTTGGAAAGCAATGGTTTTCCTATACTGATAACCTTGTTTTCTTCATTGGAAATAAATTGACAAGTCATGGCTGAATCAATAAAAATCAAGTTTACTTTTGACACAAATATATAATTTCAGGTTATAACATTACATTGGTTTGTTACTTTTTATGTCAGTTTGTTATTTCATTTGATGCTGATCTCATCTTAAGGTAAATATATATCACAGACTAAATGCGGCATGTTTATTAAAAGTTGGCTTATTAAATCTTATCTGGAAGAGAGCCCTTTCAACTTCTAGTTAAATTTCCACACTTTCTACTTTCTACATTGTATTTTATATATTATTTGCTCTTGTATGATCTGTATGATGATCTGGGTATGCAACACTCATGCAATGGAACTAGAGGATATCGTGTATGGGGTTAAAGTTGGCTGAACTTCAGTTCTCTAGTCGCAATTGATTCTTGGACTGTAGAAAAACTGATGAAATTGTAGACAAATAGTTTTTGGTGTATGGGGGCAATCGTTTACTAGTTGAGTGAGACCTTTTTGTTGATGATGATTGTTAGACAGTTTGGTACACCAGCAGACTTTTTCAAGTTTTGCAATATTCAAACTATTGTAGAATAGTGTTTCTGCCAATTTTCTAATTTATTCATTGTTTAGGTACTTAGTTTATTTTTATCTCTTTATCTGCTATTGCTTATCAAATTTCTACATTTCAGATCATATTCTTGATCTAGTTTTTTTTAGATATAATGTGGAATTGTACCTATATGATTTGATTCTTGTATTATCTGATACATACATTGACAAATTAAGTTCTTTTCTAGTACTCATCATTCCTACACACAGTTAAATGACAACATGACATTGTGCACTTTTTGTGGGATAATTATTTTTATGTTTTAATTTGAATATTTTTGAATAATTTAAAATTCAATATTTGTCTGCTTACATTGATTAAATTTGTAAAATTTAGGGATTTCTGATTTTTCTTACAAAGTCTATGGTCGTCTTTTGATTGAGAAATTAATGTAGGATTTTATTGAGGGTTTGTAACAGGTATTTTCATACAAATCATTAATCATTAGTAATATTATTTAAGACAAAACAAATTGTCTATTCTAATTGTTGTTGAATTATTTTCATAACGTTAGAATGCATTCCTGTTTAAGCCCCTGCCCTTAGGGACAAAGTGAGATTGTTTTTAAAACAATTCATGGGGCACAGCAACTTCGTAACGACAATGGGCAGATTAGAACCCTCTGTGTGGACGCGGAGAAAAGCGTTGCTTAAGCGAGATCGATCGGCGTGTGTGATGCCGCTCGGCTTTGGGTGAATTTGTTTTCCGTTACGCGCAAACCCGTACACCTCAAATTCGACGCCGCCCCATTCGGGTCGCAAAAGTTTGCGAGCGCGTATCGCCCAGTTCCCCACTGAATTTCGTCAAATGTTTTAGCTTGCTGCTGATATATGATATCACAGATATTTTTATTATACCGTTAATGGATTCCAAGAGTTTGGTTATCACTTGGTTCGTTCCGGTTGACCTGTGGGCGCCGTGTGGCTAGAAGCGTAGAAGCATATACAAGTTTGGGTGCGTTATTAATAAAATTCTCGTTACTAATACATAAAATTGCAATTTTTATACTTTTCTTAATATACCACATAATGGAAAAAATATAAATCTAAAAATAAAACACTACAGGCCGTCTAATATACGCCCGCCATTTTAGGTGCTGGAAAATAAACTTTTCGACTATTTGAGATGACGACATTGATATACTCAAGTCTGAAATTAATTCCATCCAACTTTATGAGTGCCATACTCTAATTGACATAATTTTTTCTTTGTCACTAATCCTACATGTCGCTGATTATTACCTATTTATTAATTAACACTATGGACAGTTTCCTGCTGAGACGAGGATATTTATTATTATTTATCGTTTATGTATGCACTGTTTATTCATTGTTTTTTGGTATGATTTAATAAGGTCCAGGGTTTGTTATGAAACTTCTTTGGCAGTGTCGTGAATAATTAACCAGGTTAAGTGGCGTCGTTTGTGACGGATCTCTTGTCGTCAGATAATAGGTGGCAAAGTGCCGAAAGTCCGTTAACGACTGAGAATTTTTATTTCGCGCGAAAAAGCTGGAGGCCTAACCTTAAACTTGTCTTTTTTGAAGCTGCATATAAAATAGTCTGCAACAAGTGTAGTAAGTAGGTACATAGATACACACATGTTAACAGTTAGTCATGTCGCGAGTGACGATCACCCGCGCGGCGTGCCGGGACGCCATGTGGCCGAACCACCATGGGGTCACGTGGCCAGGTACCTATATCCTGCGCGCGCTTACATTGCGCAATTCAACTGTCATTGCCCTTATCGTATCGTTTCAACAATGTAACGATTACCTCCTCGACGAGCCTAGATACGCTCCTCAGCCCGTTGTCGGGTTAGTTACACTAACCGCTGTTCATTGCTTTAAATAGATGACAAAAAATCATCAAAAGGTTTTGTTCTCATTTGCTAAACCGGTTTGTGCAATACCGGAGATTTGCATTCATCAATTTTTTATTATTACCATTAGAATCCCAGGGGAAGGGCTAAATTGATTATGTTAATGGTGCAAGCGAATTTCTACTAACACAGGGGTGTCGAATTATGTTTTATCTTATGTCGGAGCTAGAGGCACATCTGCTCTGATTTACTCGATCCCACCTCGGCTCCGCGCACAATACGACCGAGATCCATAGTTCGGGTGGATCGACAATAGCTCTGTCAATCCGCTTTTAATAATAATAAAAAGTTTGAGATAAGAAATTGGCATTCTTTTGCTAGAGGTCCCTTTCGAGAGCGCGTTGCCTTTTGTGTTGATTCTAATTTATGTCGTGTATTGTGCTGGTACGGGTACCCACTACCCTCCCCACACACTTCCTTGAAGGGGCTTTGGCCCCGCGCTGTTTTAACTTGAATTAGTTGCATCGGTTCATTGGAAACGCTTCGTGCATCATCCATCTATCTCAGCGCTATTCTATCTAGTTCAGTGCGGTTTTTTGAATGTGAAACAATGTTGTGTTTAGCTACTCTGCGTGTGTCAAATACAGCGACTGTAAGAAGAGAGCCAATCCAAACCTATAAAATAAATACATTAATTAGTGTGTGGGAAAGGTTGTCACGTGTTGATGCAGATGATGTGATGTGACTGTGCAGTGAGTAGAAGTAGTTCTCAACAAGTGATCCTCAATTGAATATAGCCACATATACACTGACGTACGTCGTTTTGAGAGTGAGTCGTGACATTATTTGACGACCCGCGTGGTGTAGTGGTTACCACGCCAGTCCACCATTCGAAGGGTCCCGGGTTCGATTCCCGGC
>DWQL01001327.1:0-11687 GCA_018231265.1 Noctuana haematospila
GTAGGAACGTATGAAATAAATAACTATTTTATTCTTTTAAAAGTAATAAAGAAGCCTAACCACCATATTCGCCATAAGCAAATAGCACGTTGTTTTTATTGTTTACTCTCGCTCAGTATACACAATAATCTTTATTAGATATTTATTATTTTAGTAAAAATGTGTATCAAAATTAAATAATAATATTTTTCATTTCATGTACTTTAAAGACACTAGTGTGGGTTAGTATCGATTTGGTGAGACGATTAGCGTGTCCTCTGTCAGTTAAGTTCTCCCAATAATTACGCATGTAAAAGAATTTCAGTTGGTACTAGCCTCGTTTTTATGAGTTGTGGCGATGCGAGCGATTGCAAAGTAGATGGCTATCACAATAATACGTAACTTGACTCACTCTGTCGGTTTCTGCGTTGCTGCGAGTACAGCGAGTATGGAGTACATATGCAGTATAACTTAAAGGAAAAAAACGATTTCACCACCAAGAATCAAAATTCAGTCCCACACAATTTCATTATAATTAATTTCTTGAAACTTTAATTACTTGGAAAATAAAATGTCATAATTTCCTACACTTCCTACAGATGATGCATCTTCCATGTTTTTAATAGACTAGAATGTGGTCTATCTAGTCACTAGATACATCGTACTACTACGTACATCAATAGACTACAGGACTACATAGGTACATCACAGCATTGTGTTTATTTTTTAACGATGTCCGCCATTTTGAAAATCGTAATATAACCAAATCATTTTATAGTCTCTACATGGTCTCTCCATTGACTCTATCTCTCTAGTCACTTGGGTACAAATATGCACTAGTTGATTAAGTTTGTTAAACTTATAAACGTTTTTAGCAGCGCATTTAAATAAGAAATTTAAAATAATGAACGTATTTACATAACAGTCGATAAACATATTTGATATCGTTCTTTACGCACTAGCTGGGACGTTAATTTTATAATCACCGGCGGTCACGGTAGCTTATAGGAGGAGGTACGTGACGAGTAAGAGCAGTTGCCGAAAAGCGAGCCTTTCAAACGCTGTGTCGAAGCAATTCATCATAGACACAATGCAAATCGTATTGTGATCATTTCCTTGTCAATTCCAAATATTATTTTTATTCTCTATCGTATATTGATTAAATTTAAACTTAACTAACCTTGTGTTCAGACGCAATTCTCAAATTATTTTTAACTTCCTTGCCAGTATATAAAATTCATGCTATAGAATTGTATAGCTTTTTGACATAGGTACCTACTCATTTAAATTTCTCCTTAATTATGAGTAAGTGTAATACATTATTTATCATTTGCATTTTGGTGAACGAAAATATCGTGACAAAATTTGCAAGCTAAACTATTTTTACAACGTGCTCAAACGGGGTCAAATTAAACTGCGTAACGCTTGGTCAGTGTGGAAGACAATGGCATAAATCCTTTACTTTTTTGAGGAAATGTCTTTCATCGAAAACAGTGAAGCAGTACCTGATTGTAGAAAGAAGAAAGGTCGCGGAACCGGCCAACTTTATAACATAGACTTTGTAGTCAAAGCGTTGTTACCAATAAGTCATAAGGAAAGTGACCAGTAGTGTTAAAGCACACGAGACCTGCATAGTCGTAGATTGCGCAGCGACCAGTCTAGATTTCAGATAACACTAGTGTCGCGCCTCGTGTCCGAGTGACGTCGACGGCTATTGTGTCGCAACCAACGGCTGCGCTTGCGCATTGCCACCTATTATATTAAGTGAATGGAACAAGCACGAATCTCAAGATAAAGGAATACACCAGATATTTAAATTGAGAAAGTGAGAATGTTTGTTACGAGTATTGTGTCAATATTGTCTGTTAAAATTGCATTCATATGCACTGCAATGACAAATTCTGTGATGTTTAAGATGTTCACAACGGTATACATCTACAATTAAATGTTTAGTTGTATTAGCAGAATCTAAACATATGGACCTGTGCCGCTAATACGAATCGTTTACAACGTGTAAGTGTACAATGTACAAACGTGTAGATACGAGTAGGATCCCGTGACGGCGGCCAAATATCATTTTGATTGATTGATATCGATAGATAGGCCTTTACGTGTACGATTACAAAATCGACCAACAAACGCAAACATGTCTAATTGTATACAACATTAAAAGTTTAAATATAAAACAAACATAGTATAGTATTTTTAATTTTTATTAGTACAAAGTTTCGCAAACGTGGTTCAGTTAAGATGAGTGCGTGCCGCCAGTCTAAGGAGTTACTACTAGTAGTCGTAGTTTAAGTTTTGACTCGATTACCAACTCAACGCGCACTCAAGATACACAGACAAAATGCAAGTCGCTCTTCACAAACCATATTGCCACAATTTATTCGCTTTATTATGCATTTGACGACGTTTGAATCATTTTTATGATTTGAGCAATCGAGTTGCACTTTTTGCAAATTTAATTTGGCGTTACTTCGACGCAATATAAATTGATGGACGGTTTTTATCCGCGACGCGGCACGAGTTCTTTTTCAGGGCGTGGAAAAGCGTTTAGCTTCCAATTCCAATGGAGACTTTGCCGTTGAGCATTCTAGCATGAAAATTTCAATTGGCAATGTACATTTTTTATTGCACCCGTCTCGAAATAGTCACAATATCTCAATTAAATACTATTTTGAGTGCATTAGTACTTCCTGTGGCCATTGTGGTAGATTTCGCTCGCTTCGACACAATTTAATAGAGCCGTCTTGAAATATAACAGAAAGCCTTACTCGTTCACTTTTGTTTGTGTTTTAAAAATAATATGTCCTAATGGTTTATTTAATCCAACTAAAGTCAGTGCAGAAAGACAAAGAGTTTAACTGTTGTGTTCGCATTGGACTGTATTTTTGATAATACTTTTAATGACAATTCCTTGACCTTTTTATAATATTACATTATTGGTTAACAATCATTATGTGTGTAGAAATGTTATCAATAAGAACCTGTAGCTACACTGGTGATTTGGTTCGCTAACAGGTACTTAAATATTAACTACTGTTTCTGTTAGGACGACCATACCTACTGATTAAGTTTCTAATTAAATCATTTGTGTGATTTATTATTGGAACTATTTCTTTATCGAAAAACATAATTAAAAATAAAGATGGAAAAAGATTTGGTAATTATAATTAATTATCAAACTATTACAATACTGATTGAGTTACACCGATATTTAATAGCGAAAAAATACCTGTTAAAAATAAACCTGTGTTTCTTTAGAAGACGAATCGATAAAAAGGGAACGTTCGGTGACAAAAAGACGAAGCAGGTATCTCTACTAACAGGTGTACCTACTTGTAGTGTGGTGGCGTCGGCGCCGGGAAGGGTGGCGAGACTCGCGAGCCTACTTTCCACAGGTCCCCTCCCGACGCAGGCGCTGGTGCGTCGTTGAACTTTATTGCACTTTTTTACATATTCGTGAGGGTGCGCTGGTGATTGATATCTGTTTCCGGTTTTGATTACACACATTCAATTATCTTACCTGTCAATTAATGGACATAATTACTGATAGCAGTCAAATTTGGTTATTTACATTTTGTTGTCTTTGCGATAGATCTTTTTGATATTTACAACTTTCTTTAGTTATGTTGAGTCTTTAACTCAAAAAACTGGGACTTATTTCACTGCGTTTTCTAAGTATTTTATCTCAAGTTGACTTTCATTATAGGTATCTACGACCCACACTTGTATGTAAATAGAAGGCCGGTGGTAAGAAAACACGGAAAACTTATCTGTTTATTGATGACTCGAGGAGGCCGAGGGCCGCAACGCGCGCGGGGTGGAATCGTTGGGACATCAAAGGGAAAGGCGACGGACTCGCGAAAGAATTCTCATTCCGCTGTAATCGGACCCGAAAGATAGCATCGTATTAAAAGGATAGGGAAATAAACGAGTCGGTCGTATTTAAAGCGGGGTGGTCGGCGGGCTCCATCGCTCAAGGGGCCCCCGCAGTAAATCGCGCGTGTGAAATACTGCGAGTGACCGGGCCCGGGCCGCGTCCTCCGGGACCGCCGGCCCGTCATAAATCGTCCCCATTTGGCTAACCCGCGAATCAAAGAGAGGTAATTCGCAATGTTTAAATCCAATTTGAACCCCGACAGCACCCCGCCCGCGCGGCTTATCGCAGGTTTTTAAATTATGATTCGCCGCGATGAAAGCCGCGAGGGCTCGCATAGCTAGAGGGCTCGGGAGCGCCGGGTCGTCGCAGCGCGCACGGCTGCTTCCACTAACTCCTTGCAAATACACAGGACCCCAACACAAGTTTAGAATTCCACAAGCGATTCCTCGGGCAAGCGTGTTACTCTCGCTCGATTGTACGCCGCCTTTGCCGGTTTGCCCTCACAATCATCGAGATAATCTCCGGTTTCCATATATTTAACAGAAAAAACGCTACAGGGACAATGCTTTCTTGGCATGTGGAAATATATTTTTACCCAAACTCTTTTTAATCTCATTTAGATTAAAACAGGAACATAGAGAAATATCTGAACAATCAGATTCTAATGGATAAAAATAAAATGTAGATAAATAGCCCTCTGTAGGGCGGCAGAAGTTGTACCTAAAGACATTCGTTGCTCATAACCAAAAACTTCACTTAACGTTAATTAAAAAAAAAAATTTAAATCTCTACTTTTCGAAAATTGTCTGACTAAAGAATGATCTGACGCAGGGAACAACCTACACCCGGCCAGTAGCCCGGTGGATACATGGAATACCGGCGACAAAATACGAGCGAGCCACAAAGATCTTTAAATAGAGAGTCTAAGAATTTCAGTGATAATGCGATGCATTAGAAACGACATCGTACATTTTTTCAACGAAATCGCAGTGCGCGATATCACATGGTAATGTGAGATTATCGACCGATTATGCGCTGGCAAAAACCGTCGGTATTCACTTATTCACGTCATATGCACTGCTGATGCACGGTCGCATGGTGACGCTCGGGCTCGCTGGCGGCCACGTTGGCATCAACATTCAACACATCGCCAAAGATTTGGAAAGTTTTCGCTGAAGTGATAAGTTGTCATTTATATAAACCTTTGATGTTATTGTTTAACGAAGGAGGTAATTATGAAATTTGGAAACCTTGGAAGCCCCTGTAATTTGTATGCATATTTAAATTTTGTATATTTTGTAGACGTATTTACTGCTGTAATAAAGTACTAATGAATACTTTCAAAAATCACCTTGTAATTAACCAGAAATTAATACCATCTGCCTTATTGGCAGACTTTCCGCAGAGAAACCATAACATTATTAAAGCTCGGTCTATATTCAAACTTATACGTAGTAGGATAATATTTATTCATCCCTTAATCTCGAGAGACGGTGAAATTATAACGGTGAGAGCAGGAGGGGTGATTAATCGCGGGGTGGGGGTCGTCGGGTCGCGGGTACATAGTTGAGCTTTGTTTTCTTATTTACATGCAAATGTACTCGTTCATTTCAACGAGCTCAGGAAACGATACGTAAAAGTAATGTTACCTATAAAATGCATTGTAACTTAGTAAGTAGGTATCTGTATCTCTCTATATTACTCAACCAAACTAATGTCTATTAAGATTTTTTACGACAAAATGTAATTGTTTACTGTAAAGATACGTATACAAGTCGGTATGTATTAATATAATTGATAAATAGTTTTAAGTATACTTAACCTACTTTATACTCCACAAACTACTTTGACAAATATAACTCCGCTACAGAATTAATAATAATATTTAATTAAAAAAGCTTAAGAAAGTACACTCCTCTCCGTCCAAGGCACTCGACCCTACAGTTTTAAGCCTTTAATTAGTTTGCTATTTAATTTTATGCAGCTCGAAAATTAGCGATGTACGAGCAGGGTGTCTGTGGACGAGAGCAGATGTTTTGGAGGTTCGCAGACACACTTCCATCAAAACACCTTCCAACGATCTCGAGACGGGGTGAGTGACCGCGGGTGGTTAATTGCGTCCCCCGCACGCACCCGCACCCGCACCCCGCCCCGCCCCGGGTCATGCAGACCTTCGCATGACGTCGCCATACGTAACACACTCGCCCTATATACGAAAATCGATGAACACGTAACCGGCACAAGTTCAATTGGCGCTTCACGTGCCACACTTCATCTCCGAGTCAACAACAAACCGAAATGAGAGAATCGCACCTCACGGTCTCGCATCGTTATCACAAAAAAGGAATCTATCGAGCGAAGTTAAAAGCTCAAACATATCATGAACATACCAACATGTAGAGAACAGCCAACACAACGTCACCCACAGGCTGCAACTAGTGGTGGAGCCTCAGTTCAGATTCAAACACAAAATGGTTCTATTCAAAATTGATGCATATTTCTATTATTTTCCAAAAGTCTAATCTACGAATCAGATTGAGCTTTTAATTACAAATGAAAGAATGCGCAACTCACTCAAAAGAAAATCGTTGAGTTAATAGGTACGAGTAGGTAAGTGTGCACCATATGTTCACTTGGAGTAAATTTAATCTTAAAGGCTTAACTTTTTGAAAGAATTGTTACATTAATGACATTCAAAGTGGAAAGTTCTGTTACATTTGCAAAAAGATTTCAAGCTTTTTGCTAAATATCTTCTTGCCTTCCTATCAACATATTTACGGCGCTTGCGTCAGCCTGCCGTTAGCTCAGCTGCTTGTACCTCAACTTTGCATAAATGCTTTTACCACATATGGATCAAAAACACGTGCTATTTCCATCCAACTCTAAACGGATGAAGGCACGCCATTCAAATGAAACTCATTTGAATAAACTTTCCTATCATAAGATAGGAAAGTTTATTCAAATGCAGATAACTGCATGTCATTCGCAGCTTCGTTTTTGTAATCGTCTGTACGTACTGTACTGGGATTACTTGACAACTTTAGTATCACCTTTTTATTCAAATAGCAAATTTAGTATCTACTTACATCAGCATGTTTTAAACAAGTCAAGCATTAACGCTTCACATTGTCTTCGCGTAAACTTGCCAATATAAATAAGTTTAAAGTAACAATCCATCAAATTTACATTTACATTAATATATTGCGAGTGCCCTTCAAGTTTTTATTAGTATCTACTGCACAGAAGTTCTTAACAGTATCTCCATACGCTTTAACGTTCCTAGTCTTGTCGTATTGCGATGGTAATGAGCCTCTTAAATCACTAATAACATCGTTCTGTACGAAAAGTACCTAAAAACATGTGATGTGAGGTGAATGATTTATTAGGTAAGTACCTACATTTAAATGTGAACCGATGAGATTGTGATTTAATAGTTGTAACCAAGGTTTTATGACGTGCGCGTAAGCGCATGGCATGTGTGGATGGCGCGGTGCTGGGGGCGGCCGCAAAAACCACAACTACCTATCGAGGGCTCTCTGACAGATGGACTAATTAGTTAGAAACACTAGAATTGTAAATGTGACTGCATTTAGTTTGGTCGGAACCACTTCTAACTCTGTACCTAATGGCGCCAACCTAACTGAGGTCCCGATCCGATCAACAATATTCAGAACGCATCGAAGGGGAAAAGCAAAACTGTCTCACCGACAAAGATTCTAAAAATGTTACTTTAATGATTACATTATAAAATTAAACGTTCTTAATGAGATTATCTGTTCTCCGATTAGGCCACTCAATCGTAACTCAAATCACATCCTAGAATTATACCTAGTTGAGCGCAGTGAAAGTGGTATGCAAATGTGACCTGTCATCTCAGAGCTGCGGAGTCCCGGAGAAGTCGCGCGCGGACACTGGGGCGTCAGCGCCGTCACCGCGCAAGCACGCGTCGAGTAGGAGGCTCTAACTGAGCGCATCCTGCGTTTACTTACTTAAATAGTTCCGAGAACCCGTAGGCAATCGCTTAAGGCGAAAACTATTACATTTCCTACAATGTATTAATAAGCGCTGCGGCATTAATATTGAAAGCGCTCATCTTGCTGCGTGAACGTATCTCGTTCGACTGGTGGTGTAGAGGAATACATTTTATAACATTACCGACCAGCCGACGGACATGGATAAAATGTGCCTTAACCTTTTTTGAAATAGTTCATGACATTACGTAACCTTTAATTGCTTATATTCATGATATTTTTAATTGATTTCAATGACTAAATTATAGGTGACATCCGTCACAATAAACAGTGTCACAGTGTCTCAAATGACAAAAGAAAAAATGACACAAAGGCAAGATATAGGTAGGGACTGACAATGGTCATTATTTAGCCCCCTTGTGACTCGTTCAGGTAAAAAATGGTCAAACAC
Source organism: Noctuana haematospila (assembly GCA_018231265.1). Classification (NCBI taxonomy): domain Eukaryota; kingdom Metazoa; phylum Arthropoda; class Insecta; order Lepidoptera; family Hesperiidae; genus Noctuana; species Noctuana haematospila. Next base: position 8,288 of record DWQL01001327.1, read on the forward strand.
ACGGTAAGGACAATAATATAATGTGTGTACTCGTAAGTGTAGGTGTCATTGCAGAACGCAATGCGATTGAAACATAAATATAGGTAAGTAATTGCTCATTATTTTTGCTTCCATCATAAATTTATTTCAATTTGATTCAAAAAGAATTATAACAACATTTAAAATGGTATGTTTTTAATTAGACGTTGCGGTGGTTACAGAAATCAGTACATAATTATTAGTTTTTGCTGTCTTGTACGTATTTTCAAAAGCAAGTGAATGTTTAGCGTTCGGGCTGGCAATATTATTAACAATAAAGTAATACTTAATAACAATAGCGGCAAATATTCTCTCATTCTGTAAAATATGCACATTAGTCTGTTTTATTATTAAAAAATATCTAATTTGAGAACTAATTTACGCGGGTAAGTGAGTAGGTACATAGGCGGTAGGTATATAACTCTTTAAAACGTTAGGTATGAAAATATACTGAACTTATTTTTGTAATTTCGACTACCTGGGTACCATCATGATGGATAACCACTAGTTTAAAAATGTTTATTAAGGACCCAACTAATTACATATTTGTTATACTCTCTAAAATTGTTTTTAAACTGAGCTGAAAACGCCGTTAAAGTGAAGATGTGAAAAACATCTTTAAAAATATTGAAAAGAAACAAAATAATTTTAGAATAATAGAGCCTCTATTAAAAGGTACGAGTACGTTCTCATAATATTATTATCTTCCGAAACACACTTCGTTACTGGCACTACAAGTGCGAGTAGGTATGAGGAAGTACTCGTTCCAGGCGGAGTAGCTGCAGCAGTGAGCCTGAAGACGAAGGCGCTACAGTCACTACACTAACACTACCAGCTAAACACAAAGCTAACGAACATTGAAACCGACCATAAATTTGAAATACCTCCCGATGTAATTTAAATTAAGTCTGGTATTTTAATGAGCCACAATAATGATGTTAATTAAATCAGCGAGTAATTATTCAAAATACTTGCCACATGACAGCAGTCTGTAATTACTGTGAGATTCGAGTGAACTGCCAGTAGGACCCTACCTACTGGCATTCATATTTAGTTCTCTTCTGTAACGCGTACACCGCACTCAGTAGCTGCTGAACACTTTTTGCAACTGGCTTGGAGAAATAGGTAATATCATAAAAAAGTAGGTAGGTACCTACCTAGCACACATTTGAACACAATTCTATGAGGTACCTAGGCAGGATATTAGTTTTATTGCATGACAATTACATATGACATCCAGGAAAGTCATTAAATTCTAAAGTTTAATGATTATATTATTAATTTCAATTCAAAATATAGTGCTTGTGTGGATGGATTGACTCTGCATTTAGGACGCTCATTAAATTTAATTTTGATAATTACTAATAATAAGATAATTATTAAAAACTACCAATTAATGTACTTAGATCTTATTTCGGTACCTGCCGGAATAACAAGTTTAATTCATTCGGTTAAATTTGTTGTATTATCCAATAATTTAGTAACAATTAAAAGTACCAAAATAAGCGTGATAATTGTCTTTCTCCGATGACTCAAGCCAACGGGCAAAATTAGATAAGAAAAAAACATCCTACTAGGTAGATAGGTATGTGCGTACATATTACAAAGCCGAGTATCAATCGTAAAAAATATACCAAATATGTTACTTGTCTGTGGTGTGTTTGTTTGTTTCAACATAACAGGTGACGCTCGCGTGCCGTGGCAAAGTTCAGAGCGTTCCCAGGCTACCGCCAGTGGACACTGGCCACTAGTGCCGGCGCCTGATCACCAAATTAGACATTTGTGATCACAACTACCGCGATCACTTTAATAACACTAATGGGTAGATATATATATGTAAACGAATGGGTATAATCGGATTGCGAACAACACCGTGGATGAGCGGACTCTACATTTAGGACTTTCATTAAATTTAGTCTTGATAGGTAATTAGATGATTTAAAAAATTAACAATTTAATGCAGCCTAAAATATTAATGGCAATATAGAATACAACTTATTGCGTAATTAATTGTACCTACAGTTACGAGTAAAATGTTCAGTTCTGTTCATTCATATTTTGGGACAGTTTTTAACATATTATTAAAGATAGTAGGTTATTAACTAAGTTAATAATAACCAATAAATAATCAATAGTAAGTATCTTGTATATTGAGTAAGTTTCATACGAGTATGCGTAGGTAGGCACCTAGATAACAACGTTAAAAATTAAAGGGAAATGCTTAAACAGAATCATGGGTATTAAGTATAGGTATTTGGAGTTTCATCGACTGACACTGAGGAGGGAAACAGTAGTAGATAGATAGATATCAAGATTGAAACAACAATGTGTTCATGCAATGATCGGAAGGGCTGGTGCTTTAGAGGGTAAGTGGTTTTAATTTAAACATAAAAGGAGCCTTTTTCCAGACGGTTCCAAATTGAATTGGAATGAAAGAACTCTTATCGAAGGTCCCCGCGTCCGAGGAGGGTCGGCTTTATCTTTGTTTACATAGAAATCCATCACACTCACAGGTCGGCATTAATAGAATAAATTGGACGAGAGCCCCCGAGGCGGCACTCGGGCACAATAAAGAGGTGAAGTGCATGCGGGGCGTGTCAAAGGAATCGTTTTGCAGCGAAAGGGCGCCGCCAACAGAGTTAATATCATTCGAGGGACCAACCCTTCCGCCGACCTGCCGGAGGGATTACCGGCGGCCGACAGCTGACCTGTTGACGCCTCGTGTCGCCGCGAGGGATGCCGCATGTAGCTTATTGAAAGATTTATTAAGCCGTCAGCACTTCAAATATTACTCAAAGTTTGATGCATAAAGACATTGCAGTTTATCAAGAAAAAAAATTGTTTCTACTTACTTGGTCATTGGAAATGTCAATAAAAATTCAGCAAAGTGCATGCAATAAAGTAAAACAAACACTGGACACATGGAGAGCGCATCCATTCACGTGCCAAGTACGCCTAACACTCGAACGCACATCAATAAACAAGACGTATTTATTATAACGACGTACGGAAGGGTTCACGCAGAGATTTGTTCGCGCGCGGGTTCGAAGGGATGACAATAATGGAGATCCCGAATCTGACCCCAGAGACGGCGCACGTGGTCCGAGGGGTCGCGGTGATAAAGAACGGGATCAAACACGGCTAAACTATAATGGCGGTGTTTACGTGTGCACTGGACACTGGCTGCGAGCGAGCGGGGTTCACGAGTCGGCGAGATGCACTGAGCGCTGCAGGGCAGGTGGTGACTGACCGTGGCGCTGGGCGCGCGGCGGCGGCCAGGCTGGGGGCTCGCGCAGGCGCATGGAGCAGTCGAGCGGCTGGTCGCGCAGGGCCACCGCGGGCATGGCGCGGCCGCGGCCGCCGGTCGTGGGTCGCGCCGTCT
>DWQL01001328.1:0-11684 GCA_018231265.1 Noctuana haematospila
CTTCATAATTATGTATTTTAAAAGTTTTAACCTCCTGGATCCTATTAATAAAATAAAATAAAAGTAGGTTATCTCTAATATTCATTCATTCTTTTTAGAGAGTAGGTTATCTCAACTATTAGCGTTTAAGCGAATTATTTAATACATCGAGTAATATCTTATCTTATATCTTTAATCGAAACAATTCTTGTATATACAAAGGTACATCATACACCCATTTCAGGGACGATAAATCGATCTAGCTAGGTTTTATTTTTAGAAAACGTCGTTTTATCTGTGTTTTCATTCAATGAAAAACTGCTACAATATAATTAAAATACAAACATAAATTTAGACTCCATCTACAAGGTTATAATAGCTAAGGTGGGTTTAGGGCGGTCCCAACACCAGAAGACTCCAGTTCGATAAGAATATTTTACGATTTACCAAAAAAATTCCGAGCAAAGCTCGGTCATCCAGGTACTAAATAATAAATAGTCGTATACGCAAAGTGATTTGCAAACTTGTTACTAGGTATATATTATGTTAGCGAAAACTAGTTAGTTACAAAACAAATTTACAGCAACTTAATTGGCGAATATCTCACTGTCTAGGGGCGCGGAGTTTCCGAAATACGACGATATACTAAAACTAAATAAGTGGCCGAAAAATGGTTTAACGTGGCCAGTGTATTCAGAACCGCAATTTACCCTCAAATTTCCTCTTACACACCCAAAATATGAATACGGAAAGGGGAAAGCGGATTCAAGATAGAGTGGCCAGTGCAAGTGGAAAAACCAGGATAATCCGAAAAGTTTCCTTAATTACGTTCGTACGAAACTAACTCCCTGAACGAATTAACCGCGAGGCAGAACCATTTTATTCTGAATGTTGTCCTCCAGCAAGCAGAGTGCTCGTCAATCTGTTTCCAGATACGATGCCGTATCCATCAGCAATTGCCTGTAGGTACCTATTGACATTTTCAGGCTAACGTCACCTTAATTATGGATTCTTTAATTTATTTATTGATTAATATAGATATTTTGAAGTTAAAAATTACCTGGCTTTGAATAGTTTGAACCAAAGACACAGCTTCACTATTTGACGCTATTTGATGTAAAAATATATTTGAGTAGGTACCTACTACAGAAGTTAGGTTTCATTTACAAAACAAAATTTATTTATTGTAGATATATCAAATGGTTTAAAAAAAATTACGGTCAAATCAAAGAAGTACATACTTAAATTGAGAATAGAATAATAAACTCACCAATCCCGTCACAATAAAGACCACTAACGTTGAAGCATTAAACAAACCTTCAAAATTTCATAAAGTTAAAATTAAAAAAGAGCCATTTAAAAATAACAGAGTTAATAAAATGGCGTATAAATTTTCTCAATTTTCGCGCGAATGAACACCGTTCGGCGTTGGTTCAATTTGGACTTAAAAAAATTAATTAGTCAGTCACACCCTAATGAAACTGTACAAGGAGGGGGAAGTTCACAACTAAGTTACCTTTAAGTGTCGTAAAAGATGGAATATTTTAATTTTTTTACTTCTGACGTAATAAAATCATTCCCGCGTGAGCGTTTCTTTGCTGCTTAATTGAAGTTTTTAGAGTTACGTAGCCGAAGGGGAATTTTTAATTACTTGCCATATAGTCTCTTTTACAATCCAGGATTTCTGAGCTCTTTGTGACCAATTAACATAGTAGAGAGACTCACCTGACTACCTACTCCATTTAACTCGCACAGGGTAATTTTAGGCACTCAGGAACGCCGCGGTCGAATACCGTATTCGTCATGTCACATGGATAATGGATATTGTTATTAAATAATATTTAATAACAATTTTTTATAAAAACAATATGATATTATGAAACTAAAAAAGTTCGCTAGATGTTAACTAGATACAATTAAAACTTATCTAGGTACTAGTGTAATCAACAACATCAAGTAAAACTGAATTAAAAAAATACACAAAATGTTCACTAAATTGTCCTTATTTTGTTTAAATTAATAATAGGTAGGTATTTAAATACTACAGACAATCATAAATATCAATATGGTATTAAAAATAGTCAAACAATTTTTAATTTTTTTTATCTACATGAAAATAATCAAACAATTGGATGCAAGAAGGAAAATGAGCGGAAAATCACCGCCTCCCTAATGAAGAATTCATATGAAAAAACGCGTAATGAGGGACGCTAAAAGTTTCATTTTATAATACGATTGGGATGTGCCTATAAAGAATAAACATAGCATTTAATCTTGTACTCGTATTTACGGAGGTTAATTCCAACTAAATTATGTAATGTAATTTTTTTACAATTCTTCATACCATAAAGTTTCCTTCTTAATCGTAAATATTCTTATTTTTACAGTATTTAACTTAATAATTGTATTTAATACACTTAGTAATAAAATACCAAAATTATGGAAAATAAATCTATGACGCTTACAACTTTCTGATATTTGATAATGTCTTGTACCTACCCACTAGTAATCGCACACGTGATGCGTTTCGGAATTCATAAATTGTTACATTTAAAAAAATATACCCATTTTTTTATGGGATCACTCACTAATCGAACTCAGTGTTACTATACTACCTACACTTCTACAACATTAATATTTACTTCAAAATTCCCTTGAATTTGTATATTTTTACCAAGGAACTGTTCTATAATTTCGTATCAAGATAAGCGTACATATTGCGGTAAATCTATTATTCGTCTTAGACCCATCCACTGCGCCTTCATTGTCTTTGGTTAACTCTGCAAGAAACTATTATTATTGTATCAGTCCATTAATACTAAAACATTAGGTTATCAATTTGTACCAATATTAAGTACTTTACATTCATTTTATCCCATCTATCCCATGAAATCTAAGTTGTGGAAATAATGAGAATGAGTGTATGTATGGTAAAATGAAAATTAAAGGATTCCAATTACTATCTACTTAGCCTCTAGGTCTATCTTGTATAGTTTCAAAAATCGTTATTTGCGTGTTGTTCAATCTTTCATTAGTAAGATTCGTTAAATAGTTATGGATACTGCACCTATTGAAGATTTGAATGTTAATTGTTACTGCACAAACCCAAAACCTCTCTGGAACAATCCGTAGTTTTATTTGAGAGTAGTAGAAGGTAAGCAAACTTCTCTAACCCCCTAAGGGGCTTCGGGCGTTTACGATTTTCGAAATAAAATGTAGGTATTAGCAGTAGTGATAATAATTACACTATTAAAAAGTAAACATTAAGGAATTCTTTTTATGGTATGTTTAAGTTAAGTTATTACTGCAATTCTGGTGGGGCGCTAAAGTATTGTTCATTGCTTAAATGAAATTGTTTTCAAAATGATACCGGTAACCAAGTCTTCGGACATTACACTTAACAATAACTGTGATTTAGTGACACCCTAACAAAATTTAAGGTTCCCCAGGCTACGTGGACACCCCACGCGGTTGAATTGATTTATTTATAGCTCAGTGTAGGTGTGCGGATTCCGTACCAGGTATGCCACTTAGTCGCTTTAAGTGATTTTATTTAACTTCCTGGGGTTTGTCACATTTACGTGAGCTTTTTTCTTTCATTTTGCTTTACGAATCTATCGTCTTTGGTCATGATATATTTCAGAGCTCTTTTAATGCCCCTAAAATTTTGCAGAGGATACTTACACTGCAATAATACAACCTCTATAAAATAAGGACTTTGTTAATAAAACTATTAGTATATCTATATACCTACTATAATTATGCAACAAGTCACGAACGCAGACTTCACCACTTCGTGAATATTCAGGTAATTCAACTCCACAGACAATTTACCTAAAAGGGCAAAACTTTTTCAGTACCTAAGTATAGTGTTAGAAATATTGTGAACAGTGTTACATTTACTTATTCAAAAGTACCTAAGAAAGTATGTTCGCCTTAATAGAAGGAAAGAAATGTTAATGGATGAATTCTTTGGATATACTTAGTCAATTAACTAATTTAGTTAAAAGATAAATTACCCATTGGCCTCTAAGCTAGATGCTATTTAGATAAAAGAAAAAAATTATTTAATAAAAAAAATCTTCTCAAATCTTAATATTTCTTAAGTAGGTATTAATTAAAAAGTTATTAAATCTAATGGATACTAGTCCATCTGGCAGTTTTATCTGACAGGGTTACTTATTTTTAATTTAACATAAAAGGTTTGCACAAATGTGTCACCGTTGGAAATTACTTAAAGTTCACCCTTTTCACCTTATTAAATTTTTTATGAAATCTAATACAAATACGTGCAGTCGCTCTCTCCAAAGGATTTGCTTATTTGTTGTTTTAAATGTAAGGTACCAATTTGTCATAAAACATTGGAAATTACTTTATAACTCTTAGGTACTGAGAACTTTAGGAGGGTGAAGTTAAACCCTGCTTAACTTATCAAAATAAAGGCAGTGGTACTTTTCCAGGCGAACTATAGGTACCAGTTCACTAACTGCTAAACACATATTATATTTACTTAAGTGCTTGTAAATCACTAATGTAAATATATAAGTAAGCCCTCTAGGCTTGAATACGTATAGGTATAATTCAAATTTTGCTAACCTCTGGCCACTCTTCAAATATTCATGGAGCAATAACGTGGTATTATTTATGTGATCTTCATTGTTGCCTAATTGTAAATTATGGTACGGATGTATGGATTACGTTCGCGATATTAGAGGAATTCATTAAGTAAGTATTATGCAAAGAAGCATCAATGACACACAAATATAAAAACAATGACGAGACAAATTTATTAATTTATTAATATTACTATTTTACTATGTTGTTGTATAAAAAAGAATCATAAGTAACAGTTACAGTTACATATATTATAACTATAAGTATAGCTATATGTACCTACTTACTTAATAACTTTAACATGTATTTTACTGTTTAATTAGTAAGAAACATCAAAAATGTTCACAGCTTCTACTTACTAGATACTAATTTTAATGATAAGTAAATAGGTAGCAGCCTGGATTAAAGCGCAACAAACATTTACCTAACCGGTCGCATGTAGGTAGGTGCAGGTACCAACATGACATGGCTAATCAGTTATAGGTTGTGTACTCTGAGATCCCTTGCGATGCCATACATAGAGGTATTGGTATTAGCGAACAAGCTACCTACAATTCCTGTACCTATATGTACGAGTAAGCAGCCAGATTCAGACCAAACATTGACAAACATTCATCCAATTAGAACGTTAAACCAAACAGTTAGATTAGCCAAATATTGTTTGTGTTACACAATACAAGACCAATCTCCATACATCCAATATTAGGGAGCAGAGCAACAATCATCGAACTGAGGGGAGAGATGGCCTCGAGCGACGGCTTGATCAAACATGCCTCTACATTCTACAATGCCTCTACTATGTCTCTATATTAGAGAAAGCTATAAACGTAAAGTACGATGAACGTAATTCTTTATTTGCGCTCGTAAGTACATTTAAAACACTAGTGACTCGAAATCTAAACCTGAAGTATCTGATTAAATACACTTTGTAAATATGGTGGTAAGTAGGTAATAAACGTGTGGAGCCGGAGTCTCTAAAAAATGACTGAACCATTTTAACACGATAACATAATTATTATAGTTCACCAGATATGAATAAAAAAATATAACATTCCTAGTTTGTTGTGAAAAAACATTATTAGATTTCTTTGAAAGTGTACCTATATAAGATATTAGGTATTCCATTAAACTACTCGGCAATTGAAAAATAAAATGGAAAAACCATTCAGTCAAACTTTAATATGATACGCCACCGCCTGCGGCGGGATAATTTAATTTATCGATTTGGCTTGCAAAAGCAAAGCAAACGGTGGTATTGAAACATTGGTCGAATTTAACGCAAGTAAACATCAACTACCACCGCCCGACGGTAACACTTTAATCGCCCTAGGCAATATGCCGTATAAGAAATTATGTTATACGATTTGTATGTAAATATAACCTATAACTATATATAGATATATATAACTACACATTATGTTCAAAAACCGGCTTACTCACAGTTATTTCCCGGGAACGTCCGACTAGTTTCGTACCATATATATCCAGGTTTTTCATCATGGGCTCGAGCCGGTAACAGGGAGGTCTCGATGGAGACTGGTGTCCTCCTTTAGTCTATGTAACTCATGCCACAACAAGTATGATTGTATTCCTATTACGAGTACCTACCTATATACTATGTTCCTACTAGAACCCACTGTCGTAATCAGAGTAAAATGTTTGCCACAACTTCATGTCCTATCAATGCAGGACGACTTTCTCCTCTGTATATACCTGTCAAATCATAATATTATTACAATGGAAATTTTAACTCTATTAACATTGTAGCAATGAAGAAAGTTGTAACCGAACAATAAAATAGAATAGGGTTTAGTTGCTATGCTGCTGCTATTAAAAAATTGCTTTCTTTTTTTTATATTTCAGCAAAAACTGAAAGTTACCTGATTAGTTAGCGCCCATTCAATCAACATTATAATACGTAACTATTAAGTAATGTAATAATACATAAATTAAGTAATAAAACATTAGCAGCAAAATCAAAAGGGGAATAAAAAGTACGAGATAAAAAGGTATCAGAACGTCCAGTTCAAAATTCTTGTATAAAATTCGTTGCGGCGCTATTTTTGCAGAGTAAAGGCGAGTGAGTACACGTTGCGGGCTAGGCATGTAAAGGCGAGCGCACACCGCGTGAGTTAGTGCCGCGCGCAACCATACGTCACGCGCCTCTGGGGAAGGCTGACCCGCCGAGGCCCTACTACGTGCTTTTGTGAATTCCTCTATTTACATGACATTACGTGCGATAAGGGAATTTATGCAAGCAAACTTTAGAAAATTTTGGTATTTACACAACGATATAACGTAAGTTCTGTTTATAATAACGTTTATATACCTACTGTTTAACTGAAGTTATATTATTATAGTTAAAAGGTGAAACGAGCTGAATGAGTAGTAAAGGAATAGTTTTAATGAAATATTTTGGGTAACTTCTTTATTAAAATAACAACGAAGCGCGAAGCTCAATATTTGTAAAAGTAGATTATACATAAATATATCAGTAAATTTTAATAATTAATAGGTATAAATTTATATACATATATATATTTTTTATATGTATTTATTATTCTTTGGCAGTAGTTGGTTAATTGGTTAAACACTAGTAATAAAGTAATTAGTAAGTTAATACTAATATAAGTTAATACCTACCTACTATTAAATTATTATAGTAAGCTGAATAATATCAAAAATAAATGTGAAAGATGCAAAAAATAAATAAATCATTAAAATATATTCATAAGATACAAATTAACTTTAATATGGTAACTACCGAAATTGATTTGCTAAATTGATATTTTATATTCCTAAAGATTATTTATCTTTTTGTTTATAAATAAAATTAAAGACGGAAATGCGGGAATAGCGTTGAAAATAAGGTTCGTGGTAAGGCTAAGGATCCGTCCGAGAGACCAACTCCGGCTGTACATTTTACTGTCGGACAGAAGCGAATTAAATTATACAACTATCTATCTAGTTAGTGCCTTACAGCCAATACAAGAACACCGGGGTGCTATGCCAGTAGCCTTTTTATTACGTTAATGAACGCGTGAAACAAGGTTACAAATGGATTGTTTATCAAATAAACTTTATCAATAGTTGGTTTTAATAGCTCGCAGCTCTCGTACTTACGTAGTTATAGGTAACAATAGACACATTTAGGTGACGTTATAGTCGAAAATGTGATGGTAATTTATGCGTTCTTCTGTGATTCGAACCAAGGTTCTGGGTATGTAGAGGTACTTTTCAGGGGGTCCGGGTTTGGTGGGGGAATATACGATGGCTTTTCAAACTTTTCACCACACCATATTCTAGGGTTAAAATTTTTACAGATGATATATTGTGTTTCTTTATAACATATTACACAACAAAAAATGCTAAAAAAATATATTTTATAGCCGTTTTTATATTTAACCAAGGACAGGGGGGGTCGGTTTTAACGAAAACATGATAAATAAGATACGAGTACCTATTACTTATATTGGTGCCGAAAAAATACATAGACAAAAACAATAGATACCTACGTATCAAACCTATGACAAACACTTTTTATTTATATAAAATATGTATCTAAAGAAAACCTTAGTCTGCCTACATTCCTTAAATACCTACATAATATTACGGAACTCTTCGGGCGCAAGTCCGACTTGCACTTGGTCGGTTTTTAATTTAAGTAAAGGTCGTATTAATGTGTTATATTGTGATTGTGACTGTTGTGACCCAACGGTACCTTATCTGTATCGTGATGCAATTAGTACAACACACAATAACAATGTACCTCTAACAATCCTAAATGTAGGAAACCAATATGCTTCTAACGCGACACGCCGCAACACGATACAATTAGGTATGTTGCAGTATCGAGCTTGCCTTAGACGAGTATCTAACCTTAGCTAAGCATAGGTAACTTTGTAATATTATGTCAGTAGGTATTAAATTAATTGTTGTAAATTGTGTGTTTTTAAATAACTTCGAAAACAGAAGAAGGTTCTTAATTCGTCGGAGTCACGAAGGGATCTTTAGCTTTTTGTAGGTGTAGGTTACCTGTTATGTACGTTCACCGAGAAAATGAACGGTAAATTTTTGACCGATTTAGACGATTTTTTTTATTCAAATGGACGTATTTCGGGTTTGGTTCTATATATTAATTTGGTTCAGTTCTGATGATGGGATTCACGAGAAATACCATAAAACTCCACACACACTGACTTACTGATTTCTGATGAATGATGTCATTCGCTCTATTTAAATAGAGGTAAATACAAAACGTTACCGATTCTTATGAAATTTTGTGTGTTTACGCAGTAAGTCTGAGAATACGCCGTAAACTATTTTTCATGTCTCTACCAGTAAGTGATAACAGTAGTCCACCCCAAAATAATATATTTTTTATTGTTAAAAATGGATAGATTTATTTAAATAGGTATATGTGAAGAAAATGTTACTTTACCACTTTTTAAACCCAAATTAGAAAACTTAGGTGATTATTTATAAGTTATACCTACTTCACCATTTTCACCATTCGTAAGGTTAAAAGCGTTAATATTTTTAAAAGTATGGTTAAATACTACTCATTACCTTTTCGTAGCGTAGTAACCTGTGCTTTTATAGGTAGGTAGTAGGTATTTCTACTGTTTTTCTATCTTACTCACTTGTTCTTATTTACTTTCTTACCTTTTCGTGGATTGGTTTTGTTTGGTTATATTATTTTGTAGCGTTATGTGCAATGCTGCTTACTTGTTAATTTCAATTGTGGTGTAGGTACCTTGCTTACCTTTTGGATCAAATGTATTTTCCGCGCTTCCCACTTTTATTATAATGCCTTTGTAACATATAGGTTATAGGTTTACATTCCAGATTCTATAGAATTAGAAGATCATTTAGTATGGGGTGTAATAAAACAACAAATTACTAATATTTCTATTTTCAATTTATTGTTTATTGGTTTTTGAAATAAGATTTTCTTTTTTTTATTAATAATAATATAATTAAAGGATTACTAAATTGCAAGAGAATCTACTAATTTCTACTTAAAATTAGCACTGACTTAGTTTTGAAATAAATAGTAATCGCGATTACATACAGACAATATTGAGTGTGGTTCATAGTTGGTAACTTATATACAAATTAAAGTAGTCAATTATATACTGTTTTTCATTACATAAATACCGTACGATTGTGTCATATTAAAGAGCCATAAATATAACGTGTATTTTGTATTCTTAGTTAAACAGTAGATATGTTTAATGCGAGCACGTAGTGTAGGTATAATATTTACATGTCAAAGAGAATCAGCTCGCCTTTTGTTTATGGACTTTATGGTCGAAGCAACCGCCTAGGTACCTATTATGCATTCTCTTCCTTAATGTCGAAAATAATTTACTCAATAGTATTGGAAAATCATGAAAAAGTATGCAATATTTTTTATGTGTCGTATTTCCTTTGCTGTTTTAAAAGATTGTACGTAATATTTTTTTGGTATAAAGATCACATATCTATTCAACTACCTATCTATTCAATTTGAAAATATTTAGAAATATTTACCATATTTCATTCATAACAAAAGGAGATATTTATTTTGTTGTGTATAAAAGTACTTGTACCTACTTGAAATCGTATGGTCCCATGCTGTACCTACTCGTAGGTACGTGTTCTCGCTTTACACTTCAGATAATGTACCTACCGTGTTCGTGGAAAGTGGTCTTATCCCCCGATTCACAAAATGGGTGACCACAGCGACCTAGTTATTTACAGGCCTATAGCGATAACCTTAGAGAAGTTATTTTGACCTTTTTGCTTTCTGAGTCATGGAGCGAGTTGTACCTAAATACTCAGTTCCGTATGTACATGGTGATGTTTCAGGGCTCAAGCTGTTGACTCAAAATTGACTGACAGGTTAGAACAGCTTAGCCTGCGTCCCTACGCAGGCTAAGCTGTAATATGCTGCGTAATATGCCCTACATAGGCTTGCTTTGTGTGTTCTACCCACTTTAATGTACTGGTATAGTAACTGAATTAATAATAATAATATTTATGATTTGTATAATTTTACTAGCTTATGCCCGCGACGTCGTCCGCGTGGATTTCATAATTAATTGGACCAAGGAATCACGTTGTACTATACAAACTTTGTCCCCGTTTTTCACCCCCTTAGAAGAATTTCGAAAAATCCTTTCTTATCGGATGCCTACGTCATACAAAGAACAAACCCCCCAAGTTTCAGTCTCTACGAGTGGCGGTTTAGGCTGTGCGTTGATCTGTCAGTCAGTCATTCAGCAAGCATGTTATATGTATAGATAAATTGAATGGCTCTTTCAATACAACTCAATAGTGGTTCTTATTTAATGGATAACCTATTGCGATCGTACTTTACAAGATTTTATTTGTTTTATAATAATACATCTTTTACATAATATACACATCAACAAATTTTTATCGTCAATATCAGTCAGTATCTGGACATTATCCACTTCCTAGTCGCAAAACTACACCACTATTAGATACGAGATATTTTTTACTTTACATAACGCTTATTACAAAGATGTTTTATAATTTAGGTAGTCATAAATTTTTTTTCTTTCTAATGACCATAACCATAATATATAGGTATACTAGTAAGTTCTAACAGTGTTCTTTTAGGAATTATTTGGTTTTCCATTATTATTGATGAAATGCATAATTATAATTATTATTACTAAAAATTAATAACATTTTACATAAATAATTATAATTTCTTTTAGTTTTTCAAATATTTATAGGTATATTAAGTAAAAATATTACAAAAACTTGAACATACCAAAAACTGAACACTAACAAGTTGGTTTCGGACTGCAAACATTTATTTTGTAGTGAACCCCCACGTATAATTTAAATCATTGTAGGAAATGTAACAACACCCATTCCAAAATATTTTTTTTGAGTTTGGAGCTAATTATTTTTTCCTTTTTTGATTGAAGTCGGTTTGATTTTTTTACGCACTTTAGTTTATTTGCTTAAAACTGTCATATCATTACAGTCATAATCATTAACACAATTACCGAGTATGGAATTTGTATGGAGTTCTGTTATAAATAAATTTACTGTTTAGACCAAGACCAATA